>SCHK01071526.1:240-10434 GCA_004124795.1 Poropuntius huangchuchieni
ATATATAATATGAATTATATGAATATAAATATATACATGTGTATACATGTAAATAGTCTCAAAATATATACATGCATGTGTTTGTATTTATATATACATAATAAATATACACAGTACACTCACATATATTATGTGAACAAAAATTAGATTAATCGTTTGACAGCACTATAATATATATCATTACTGTAAGACACTACTGTAAGTATAAGGTCATACAGCCCATCCCTAATGTCATGATAGATAGAAGGAAGACAGGAAGATCCATAACACATTCTCCCTGAAAAGAAGCTCTCTATTTTGGGAAATGTAATCATGGAGAGACATTACCTTTTTTATTGTTGATTAAGACTTTCCTGGCCTTTTAACTATCAGATGTGGCAGCCCATATTAGTACCCGTCACATTCAATAATGTTTTGTAAATAAAATGTGGCAGGAATCGAATGTGGAGCAGGATTAGGAAAGGAAGGTTGAGGTAAAAACTCAATGGCCAATTTGGGCCACATCTAGAAAGAGAACATAGAGTGGCTATGAATCATGGTATCGATATGTGGTTGTTTGTTAGATTCTTAGAGCTTGCAAGTATGTGGGAGGTTTACCATGACCTTGTTTGTATCTCTCAGGAGGTACAGAGCAGCGCTGCGCAAAAGCCTGAATAAAATCCGGCAGATGTTTGAGTACTCTCGTAAAAACTCCCTCTCCCAGTGCACGACCATACAGCCACGCCGTGAGAGCAACAGCTTCTCCTCGCCAGCTCCTAGTGTACCTCCGGCACTACAAACAAACAACGAACCCCAACAGGACCTCACGCTGGTTTAAGCGCGACCCTCACTGACCTTTGGTGGTTCGAATAGCGTAGAAATAATCATGACTTAAGGAAGCATCTGCAGCATCGCTTCACCCCAGCACAAGAGGACACTGGGTTGGCGGAGCTAACCAGAAGCAATTTCACTGCTTATGATGTACACAGACTTCATGCAGAAAGAAGAAACCTTGTGCGATATTATACAGTAAACGAATCTTGAAGAAAGAAGAGAAAAAATTGCTTCAGAAAAGATGTATTGTTTTCTTTTGTGACTTGAACACAAACAGTGATTCACTTTTTTTTTTTTTAAATGAATGCTCAAAGGACAATGTGATGTGATTGTGAAATAAAAACTGCCTCTAAAATGCTCAGCATCTGAAACTGCCAATCACAGTTCAATTGCTTTCAGGAACTACATCTATGACTAACTTTGACTGCAATTTGTATTATTTCGATGGCGCTGTCTGAAATGATGCATTTCATTAGCTACGTAAAAATGTTTTTCTTAAATAAAAGCTCACACCAACCGCTAAAATGATTATTCACTGTACAGTACCTGTGTGTAATTTGATTTGGAGAAATGTAGCATTACATCACTTGCTCACCAATGGATCCTCTGCAGTGAATGGGTGCCGTCAGAATCAGAGTTCAAATAGCTGATAAAAACATCACAATATTCCACTAGTCAAAATGTTTTCAGTCAAGATTTTTTCTCCTGGAGAAAGTGGATTATGGACTTACATTTTGACAAGAAACGAAAGTCTAAAGTTGAAACGTTTTAATTATGTATATATTTCTTACAAACATGTAGCTTTTCACTTCACTAGATGTTATTTGATGGACTGGAGTGGTATAGATTACTGTGATGTTTTTATCAGCTGTTTGGGCTCTCATTCTGACGGCACCTATTCACTGGAGAGGATCCAATGGTGAGCAAATGAAGTAACGCTAAACTTCTCTAAATCTGATAAAGAAACAAGCTCATTTACATCTTAAGGGCCTTAAGGCCCTTGGGTGAGTAAATTTCAAGCACATATTCCTTTAAGACTAACCTCCAAATTATTCTCATGTTTATCAATACACTGTCCAATGTTTGGAATAATTTATTAACAATTCTATCTTTTGAGAATCATTAAAAGATATAAAAGGTTAAATACCACTGCAGTGAAGTAATGCTTTAAATTGAAATGCAGTTTAAAAAAAAAAAAAAAAACATTCCATGTATGAGAAAAGTTTGCCCTCTAGTGGACCTGCATTTAAGATAAAAATCTACATGCAATCTGACACCAGGTTCAACGGCCACAGTATCTGTGACTTTCTAAATATTCTGGGGCCAATTTCTGCTTCCCAGTAATACATAAACATTTTGAAAATTTAGTTTTTTGCAAGCCGAGGGACAAGTCAAAATTATTTTCTGCAGTAATCGATAAGCATCTGTCGCAAAGCCAGCTTCTAAACAAGTATGACAAGGGTTAGGAAAATCTAACAAATTTTACTCTGATGTACCTGATTCACGACCTCAAAGTAGAATGCCAGAGTGGTGTTTGGATCCAGTCCACAAATCTTCC
This sequence comes from Poropuntius huangchuchieni, assembly GCA_004124795.1. NCBI lineage: Eukaryota > Metazoa > Chordata > Actinopteri > Cypriniformes > Cyprinidae > Poropuntius > Poropuntius huangchuchieni. The sequence goes on from SCHK01071526.1 coordinate 2,612, forward strand.
ACTGACTTGTTCCGCCAGTTCCTATTTCCTACAAGCAAAGTCAAAATGAATGTCAGTATGCGCTCGATGTTGTCAGGGAAAACACTGAACCTAAGAGGAAATGTATAGCCTATTTAATTTTAGATAGATGAACTTACATTTTCTGACACACAGGGACCTTTGGCATTCAGGGAGACACACGGGCCGATTGCTCCGGAAATCTTTATCTCTCTTGAAGTCTGAAAAAATAGTTTAATAAGATTATACGGTAACCCATATATAGAACAATTAAAAATGAAAGAATTAAAACAGTCAAGACAACAGAGCAATTATATAAAAAGAAAAGCAAGCCACCTTAATCTCAAGAGTCCCTGCTAATGCCATCTTAAAGGAGCCCTGCACATCCTTAGTGAAAACTCTCTGGAAAGTCTGCTTGAATAGGGATGTGTTGAAAGAGTCCGCCATGACCATGTAACCCCTGCCATTGACACAAAAGCATAAAGATGTACTGTTGAAGACAGTCCAAAGACATTGCAAGTTTACAATCAGTATAAAAAAAATGTTAAAACAGCATAATAGCAAAGAAAGAGAATTTCGCAAATTTCTGAATAAGTCTCATACTGAAAATCTTGGGGATAATAGGACAAGAATTATGTTTCCTGACTCTCAACATGTTTTAGTACGCATCAAAGTCACCTCAAATCTCGAAACATGCACTGTCAGCATGCTGAAACGCAATTTAAAAAGAAAATTGAAAACCTTTTTTGAATCACTTACCCTGTATAGTTGGTGCAGCACTTCATTTCCAGTAATCCTGTCTGATCCAGAGCGCATGCATAAATATCAATGATGTGTCCATTGGCAGCAGCACGGTTGGCCAAGGCTTCATAGTGCTACAAGGGAATGAAGAACTATTTTTAAAGTGTACAAAAACAACATTCAAACTTAAGAATAGGAACAGCTCAGACAGAAGTGCATGGCATTATCAACGGAAAACATCTACCTTGAATGCACTTGGCTAAACTTGTGGTCAAATGCATAAAATGTAAACCCAAATGCGGTGAGAATTAGCATAATCAGCTTTTACGGACCAGCTGATTGCCAGTTCTCACACATAATGCTATAAGATTAAAAATATGCGGTTGGTTTTCCAGAAAATAACACTCTGATATTACAGCGTTCTGCTCTGAAATTTCAAACAGTTAAAAATGCAAAGGGCAGTTCAATTGTAAACTTTTTAATGCTCCTTTCTGGCCCATCACTCACCAGTACAGCCACTTTAAGCTCCTCCATCTTTATGAAATCATTGATTTTGCCAGTATGTGGGTACTTCTACCAAGCCAATCATACAGACAACAAATACAGGAAGACTCACTTTAGTGGCTTTCTTCATGAACTTGGCATTGTCCTTCTCGATGTCGTGCCATGATCTAATAGGCGTTTTCAGTTCATCTCCTACCACCATACCCGGACCCTGAGTGGCGGGTCCACCGATGAAAGCCATGATTCGAGCGCCAGTGTTAGGGAAAGTGCACTACAAGAGGGATGGAAACGGAGGGTTACAATTAATAAGCACAAAGATTTGGACTCACTTTAATGAATTTATGCATTCTATGAGCCAAAGGCTTAAGGCTTTATCTTAAAATTATTTATTTTGTTTTTTTATAAAACTACATCTTTCATTACAAAATATGGATTTTGAGCAGAATGGTGAATGAAAAGCAGTCAATGAGTATCCAGTATATATTGGAACCTTCTTCAATGCGTTTTAAAAAGCATCCCAGGATGCACTTAATTATGTTTAGTTTCTGAGCACATCCAAAATGTGCAAAACTATTTTGAAGAAGCTATACATTTTGATCACAATATAATTCCCATACTTCTATTTTTGTTACTTCATTGATTTACTGCCTTTATTGTTCGTCTAAGTATGGAAAATAGTAATAATAAAGAAGGAAAAGACATGTCCAAACTGGTATTGTAAACATATAATTTAGTCACACAGCAGACCGTGATTGAAGATAATAACATAAATCATGACAATCACCTCTAACAGACCAACAGCAATGGAAAGAGCCACTCCGAGTGATCTCAGTGGTCGTTTTCCTTGAGTCACAGGCCAGGGGTCTCTCTGCAGCTCTCCCAGCAAATCTGTCAGATTCATATCTATCTTCTGTACCGGCTGCAGAAACCTGAGCACACATATAATGAGTGACCACCATAAATCACACTGTCTTTGTTCATATAGGTTTGTTTAACTGGCCCCCAGATTGAGGCTGATTTTTTCTCCACTACTGCCACCTGATGGAGTTTTGGATCCCTGTCAGTGTTGCCTTTGGGTTGCTTAATTGGGGTTTAAAATACACTTAATGCACATCAGAGAACAAAACTTGAAATGAATTGTTCTGGATGACAACACTATTGTCTTCTGTAGAGATTCTTTATAGGTGAATTACATTTGGTTCATAATGGATGGTTTCTGGAACTTCAACACTTATTAGATTAAATTGAATTAACACTGAACTTGAGCTGAATAATGACACCATTGTCTTCTTCAGAGCTGTTTATAGCTGATTTCATTTTATAATTGATCAATTTTACATAGTTATTAAACTGAAATGACTTGAGCTGAATAAGGACACTATAGCTGATTTACAGCAGAATTTGAATTTGTCTCATTTCATAAAGTTTGCATCACTGATTCTGTTATCACCGTTTATCATTCTGACGTTGCTTTGATACAAACTATAATGTATAAAGCATTATATAAATGAAACTGACTTGACTCAACAACTTCAGAGATAGATTAAAAATATCAGAATTTGATTATGCAAATTATTCGTTTATACAGGCTGAAGATTTAAATTGCAAAGCAGCTTTAAAAACCTATTTAAATCACCTGTTTGAAGAAGGAGCCTGAGGCTGTTGTGGCCCTCGGCCTGCCTGTGCTGCAGCGGGTTTAGTTAACCCAAGCATCTCCTGTACACAAGATTTATCAAATTAAAATATTGGATATTAAGAGACATTTGTGCCAACAAGTTTAGTCAGACAACTGTATCTTAAATTATCTTGAACTACCTGAAGCTGTTTAGCGCTGAGGTCTTTGGTGCCCCTGAAGACGTAGCTCTTAGAGATGCCTTCACAGCCCAGCTCGTGAACCTGGACCATGCGTCCAAACGTAATGAGGCCCACCAGAGCAGTGGGAGGCAGCAGACTGAGGGACATCTGAAGCGACTCCTTCAGCGCCTGCAGATCATCATCTTCCATGCATGTGTCCACCACATACAGGAAGTTCAGGGGCATCTGCGGACCACGCTATATAAAAGAAACAGAATCAACGAATGAAACTTACCATTCATGAATTTTAAGTGATCTTTATCTCAATCCTTAGTAACTATTTCTTATGAAAGGTAGATAATTAAAAGCTTTACCTGGACAACATATTCAATAGTGGAGAACTGTGGAAGAAGCTCAGCAGGTTGGTTGACCTCGGATATTCCAGCGTAAGTTGGTGGGAACTATGACAGGACATGGATATTGTTTTTGCCAATAATTAATTGACACTTTTAAAAATGAAATGCACTTTTCTTGAGCTGTGACCATTAACTGATCAAATCAATAATAAAAATAATCAACAACAAATATGATTAATCCTTCCAGAAAACCAAGGAGGAAGCAGAGTGAGCTGCTTGCGAAAAAAAAATGCATGACTCAACTTGTCATGAACATAAGAACGCATCATATTAAGTCTTTTAATATGTATTTTATATTTTAAATTTGCTTGCCCTGTCAGGTGCTCTGGCAGATTTGTGTGCTGTTGCTTTTGAAATATGTTTTCCCTCACAGTTTTATCCTTATCTGTCAAGCAATTATTTACATTTTTGCATAAAGGCTAGTCCTGCATCAAACAGACAGAGCACCATAATTCTAAATACAAAATTTTTACTAAAAATATTTCTTGTTAGACATTAAATGTAGGTTTTAATGAGAGCAGAAACAGAAAAGGGACTACTGTAATGGAGTATAAATATAATCTGTTCACATGAACAGATGATCTTGAACAAGTCAACATTTAGGATGTGCTTTTGTTTTTCTTTATCATTTTGAATTTATTGATTTGAATAATCTCATTTCAAATGGTAAACAATCTGTTCAAATGTAACCCCTTTTTTTGCATATATTTAATTTTGAGCCTAGATACGTTTAGTATATTTATTTAAATAAGGATTGTTTTGAGGATGTGGAATAACGGTTTTGCAAATAATTGATCAGGATGAATCATTTAATTATGATTTTTTTTTAAGTAACCATATTTGGATTTTACATCTGATTAATCGAGGAGATAATCAGGTGATGACTTTCGAGATGACTTTACCTGATTTCTCTGATAACAGAAGTTGCAAGCCCAGAGTTTTGCTCTGTAATCCACTTGACTGATTGTGTAAACAGGGAAAAAAGAAAAAAAAAAACAGAAGCATAATAATATTAGGGCATCGCAAATAATGTATCCAGCTTTCATAATAAATGTGTTTATTTGGAAATTACTGCAATGGATAAGAAGTAGATCCTCCATCTGTGAACTCATTATGCTGTCTGCTCTGACTTAACAGACTTACCACAGAGGATTGAGCACAGCTCGGCACGTGGCCCGGCTGCACAGCACCGGCTCGTACTGAATCGGGGGAAGATCCGGCCGCTCCTTCAGCGGGGTGAAGAGGGAGGCCACAGGAACCACCATTCGCGTGGCTTCCAGACGACTGGACGGCCAAACGTTCCAGCTGAAACGGACGCCATCGCGGTCCTCGTTCTGCTGGATAAACTCCTGGAAGGTCGCCATAGCACCCTCTGGAATCTACCAGTTAAACAGGGTTTATGGATAAGAGAGAGAAATGTATGCGGTGATGTATTCAAATAAGACATGCAATCTGATCTGTGTGTATAGTACAGTCTGATTCATCGTTACCCTTTGGACACAGGGCAAACTATAATGTCGCATCACACATCATTAAAAGCTGGAATGAGATAAGAGATACAATTCTGAAAGCATCTATGATGCCAAATTCCCTTTAGGTAGGTAGCTCACTTACTTTTGAGTATCAGCCTGACGGTGACTATGACGCCCAAAAATGCTGTCTAGGTAGGCAGCTCACTAGGCTTTGAATCATATACTAGGGGTTTTCAAACCACAGACCACTTTCCTAAAATATATAGGCTGCTATACGTTTACTTTTAGAAAGAATTACAGTATACTGAAAAATATATTTAAAATATAGCATTATTGGTATTTTTATTTGCTTTCTTATTTATTAGTATTTCGCCTATTTTTATTATGTCTACTTTTATTTTATTATTATTTGTCATGCCAAAAGGTCATTCATACTTACTTTAAAGTGGTTTATTATCCACAGAGTGGATTATTGTATTACGCTCATTTTAAATGTAACTCTGTAAATGTAATCTAAACTTTCACATGCACCCCGGACCCCAGTTTGAAAATTCCATGGCTGCAGATGAGCAGCAAAAATGCCACATGTGCAGATAAGAAGAACACAAACCAATGAAGTAGGAGACATATTAAAAACAATCAAGTGTGACAATTACAACACATTTGGGGAAATATTTTGAGACAAAATAAGTACGCAATGCAACAGTATGCCAAATTTTCAAATAAGTGACTATTCCAAAATTATAAGCTTATATCAAATATTAGGGTAATTCGTTTATTTACAGCAACGAAAAAAATAAATAAAACTGCGGTTACGCAGCCAGTTAATGTATAGAGTTTATAAGTTTAGTTTTTTAGTTTACTTTAACTAACAGGGATCCACTGGGGGCGTCAGCCCACCCTCCCAAATTAGCAACAGAAAGCTAGTTCGATAGCATAAGAAATATAAATAAGCTTACATGAACGTGAAAACAACTTGAGAGCGCAACTACTTTATAACGATCTGATGTGATCAAACAATTCAGTAAACAGCCCCTGCGATGACCTGCTTGTTGATGTAACGTTAGACATGATGCTTCCAGTAAACCCTGACTTCAAGCTAAATGCCCTTTAATCGCGATTTCTCGCACTGCAGTCCACCTAACGCTTCACATCAATCACCATTCATCATCGGATCATTAGCGTAATATATACAATCATCTATTTGCAAATAGCAAGTGTTTAGACGTACCTGAAGCCTTGATTTAGTGTCTCCTCAGAGACTCAGTGACAGCGCGCTCACGGCTCGAGCGAGCTCCCGAGCTGATGACGTAGCAGCTCAACATGGAGTCGGTGCCACGTCAAGAGTCTGACTCTCATTTTATAATTCATTTTAAAAGTTGAATTACACACTTTATCTTTGAGCACTTTATCTTTTTTATTATTTTTAAATATTAAAAGTATTCATCAATTATATTTAGGGAAAATAAGTTAATTTCCACTAATTTTATTAACGTATACTTTTTCAAATTAATTTTGTTTAAAAAAATTAAAACGCATTCTATGCACATTTAATGGTGACCGTTATTTTCATGTAATAGCATTAACTTTAAATGTTAATGAAAATGTTTATATACATTATACTAGAAAAAAAACTTTCCCAGTCAAATTAAATGGATCAATAAATGTATTCAGTTGTAAATGTAATTAACACAACTTAAGTATAGCAATAAAGTAACTTTTTACAAAAAAATCATATTAAAGTTGTATTATTATGCACATTATCATTCCTTCGTTTTAGCATTATAAGTGATATAAAACTTAATGTGAGCAATTATAATTTCACTCATTGGTTACTTACCTGGTAATCATTTACAATTTAAAAGAACAGATTTTTAAAATGTATTTACAATCACTTGACTAGGGATACAACAAAGACTACAAACTAATCTCTGTGCAAATTTGTCCAGCTGTTGCTTTGCAAAGTATAGATTACAAATGTACATAACAAACATTACAAGTACTATGGTCAATGTGTAAAAATAGCACAAACATTTGAATTTCATCATGAATCAAAAAGGACGAAAGACAACTGCTGTTAAAATGTTGCCATATAAATTTTATTATAACGTTATGACAAAAATATTGTCACATACTATTTTGCAACTACTGTGTTCATCTCTGATACAAAGCCAAAGCTCTTCTATGGCAAGTCAAGAAATTATATTTAATTTTACAATAAACCATGATTTCTACTTATGAATATCTTATGCTATGAAGATGGCCATAGCAATTACTGTGTAAAATCATATAACTTTTACACCTTTACCCTTAATCCGGTTTAGAGATAGTGAAAGTGGTCAGCTGTCAGCAAGTCTGACAATATTATGAAGCACTCAGATGGCTGTGTGTATATTTGCCAAACCAACAACGCTCTGACATCACAAGACACTTTAAACATCTCTGGACTTGATCTCAGGAAGCAAAATTTCTTCTAACAGTCCCCATTATCAATCCTTCTCCAGGAACACTGGGCTTTACATGTAAATGAGCCTTTGTTTATTGTTTTACACCGTTTAAAGAATTAAATTACTTGTGGCAAGACAAAACCATCAAACCATCTTCATCCGCCCAGGTTGTTTGCTAAAACCATCTGATTCTTTTGCATCCTCTGTTTACAGGATCAGAGGTTCATCACATGTTGTTAAATCCCATCATGCCTTTCATGTTGCCAGCAGCTCCCTGCTGAAACTGCCTCATCATAGACTGTAGTCCAGCCATGCCACCTATAAAAAAAATAAAAAAAATAAATAAAAATAAAAAAATAAAAAATGATAAATGTCTTTAAGTAAGGCTTTGACTTCCATCATCTATATTCAAAAGATCCTTACAGTAACATTTAAAAATGCAATTTTGGTCA
>SCHK01071547.1:6254-21168 GCA_004124795.1 Poropuntius huangchuchieni
TAAGTCCTCCATTCAAGCGGTTTATTTAAAAAAAAATTTTTTGTGCTATACTTTATCAAGCGAACCGGTGTCAGAAATACTTTGTGTTTGAACAGGCTGTACAAGAGTCACTCTTTTAGCTATTCATTTGCATTAAGACAGCAATACCCTTTTGTTGTTGATATAAATGTTATGCATTTATTCCAATATCACAATTGATTTAAGCTTTGAAGAAACCATGCAGAAAAAGGTACATGATACAGATATCTTCCCATTTGATATGAATATCACAATTTAGAATGTTATCTCCTAGACAGCAATGAAAATCAATGGAGAGCAATACATTTTTCTCTTGAGTAAAAGACCTTGTAAAAGCAGTCTACACAGCATCACATTTATGTTCAGATTTGTCATGATATCAGTCAGTCTGCAATCAATAGAAACTCATCTCCCATCCCTCAAATCATCTGGACTATAAACTTATTAAATATATAGCTCTATACTCCAGCTGCATGTTAATAAATGTCACAGGAACACTTTCTCGGTGGAAAGGTTTTGCTGATATCTAATTGCTGTCATCTGATCCCTTTCAATTCTAATAAAGAGACAAACTAGGACTGATTGATAAAGTTATAAAGTGTTGTTTGGTAGAAACCCTTTGTACTGCAGGTTCCATTCACCATTTTCCTCACGGAAGTGTTCAGGTTTTCCATCTCTTTTAAACCAAGCTGGACATATACATCAATAATTGGTCATTAGTGCTTAGGGCCATGCTGTGCAGTGAAATGACCCGTTAAAATTAGTTAAATGGGAAAAACATCAATTGAGCGATATCCAGCATGATGCTTCATTATTGTGATGTGCATTTATACAACCACTTAATCTGAAGTATCTGTAGACCTAGTATTTTAAGACTTAACAAGAAGTTATCATAACGATACAAGTAAATAGCTTCTCTCAATATTCCTGTAAGTATGGAAGACTTAAATAATTAATGAAATAAATGATTTGCATAATCAGTGGCTTTGTCACTCACTTAGTATTTTTATTATTAATTTGTTTGAAACTTCTTTGCTTCAGAAATATGTAATATTCTCTGCTATTTCTGCGTTACTAATCAAATAAGCAGGTTTGTGATTGATCTTATGCTGGGATATCATGGATCATGAGGTTATAATTTTTCAGTAATGAAATTAGTTTATTTTTCAATATAACTTTTGTGATATTTTGTGAAAATGTTATATATATTTAAGCAATAAAATGGCACTTTATGACAAAAAGGTTGCAGACCATTGTATTAAAGTTTCCTAAATATCACAAGCTGTAACTGAAGTATAAGTGTCCATGTGTTGTTACACATTCCTACGCCTTAATTTTCTCATAAATTGAAAACCATGGCAAATGAGCCTTCCGAGTTGGCCTATAAACTGACGTCATGACTGAACCTTTTTTTTTTTTATTCGGCCTTTGCAAACTAAATTCATATGTGAGCTGTTTTCAATAATACCAATCAGCAGAACACTGGCTTCCTCTTTGACAGATTCACATATTATGAAGTATTATTAACACAGTTAATTGATTCAGCGTGCCTCAAAGGGTATCAAACCTGAACAGCCCCTTATGGAAATAATTTGCTTCATATATAATAATTACAGTTGATCCAGCAGTTTTTTTTTACTTGTACTAAAGTTCTCAGATGTCTGAAGTTAATTTAAAAACATTTGTTTATTCCCTATTTTATGGCTTTAAGTATTCCAGATCTACTATTACAGAGGGTTCAGGTAAAGTTGATCGGGGAGGTAACAAAAGCTGGTTAAAAAAAAAAAAAAGAGTCCTGGAAGGATGAATTGCTGAGATCTGAAACCCATTTGCAGTAGAACCTGCTGTGAGATGCACCTGCTAAATGAGAAGTAATAACTTATTTTTCTGTACATAAAGTGAGAGCAACACAAATATAATTTTCCTGTGTTATGTAACTAAAAGTCTACATTTCATTTTTGTTTATTAGACCAGTGCCAAGAAAACATTTATACTAACATTACTTAATCTCCTCAAATTTTATAGCATTTCTATTGCAATACTTCTTGCATTCCACAAAGCTGACATTTACTGCGGNTAAATTTTTTAGCATTTCTATCGCAATACTTCTTGCATTCCACAAAGCTGACATTTACTGCGGTAACTTATGAAATAATGAGGAATAACATTAAAAAGCCTAACAGCATTCACTGAGAGGAATATTATCACAAGTAATCTGAGTATTTTCAAATCTCCCACACAGGAAGATATATTCTCACTGCACATTATCGTGTATTTTTATTGGCAAAGTAAAAACTGGGGCAGTCGCAGAGAGGAGATTATGCTTATCATCGTCACAGACCTAAAGCTAATAAGTCTGCCGTACTCCGAGCTTGCCAATAACGTGCTGCTGCAAGTTTGGAGGATTTTTACAGGCTGTGTGGGACTGCTCAAGGAAGTAGTTGGGAAGAGAAACAGGTGTGTCTTGATATGTAATTAGGTGAGTGCATTATTTCAACGGCCTGGAAAGAATACACAATGGGTGTTAATGCTAGCAAGTGAGTTATTTGTGGGTCTCTGGTGTATCACACACATTAAACAGGCTTTGTCTGGTATGTGCAGATGACTTTAAGTGTTGTATGACCTTCTCTTTTGACATGCTTCTTGCACAAGGTCCTGGCATTCATGCTGCAAGACATCTCGAACACAGCTTGGATGAGGTCTACAGCTTGTTTAGCTTTAGCCTGTCAACCCATATATTTTGGAATAAATGTGGAACAATAAACATATTTAGTACATGATATAAATCAGACTCTCCCTAAGTCTATCTGTATATCTTTATTGGTTCAAACTGAATCACTAAAAGCAAACAGCCACAAATATTAATTTATCAGATGTTAGCGAACTGTGTTATTGTTCCATTTAAAATATTTTAGCTTAAAATATTTAGCTCTGCTTTCCTCTACACACTAACATTGTTTATTACTTTTTAGTACGTTTAGTACTACGTTATGACCTCAGAACTCTTTTAGCACAGTGCATGATTTGTAAATTAATACATTTCGACATTTGCGTCACATAACCAGCTCTATGTGGCTTTTTTGACATAGTAAACTTGCTTGGTAGCTCACCTGGTAGTGGAGTAATCTTTTACGATCCTAGTCACGATAAAACTTAAAGACTTGTAGAAGCACCTACAGTATTTTCTAATGCGATAAAGCATTAACAGGCAGGGTAGGAGATTTCAGAGAGGCTAGCAATAGCAAGCTAGCTTTGAACAGACATTTAGCACTGCTCACTGGACAGTTCACTTTGAAAGTGCTGCGAAACATCCAACAAGCAATATAATATTATATTTTTCAGTGGGCCTGTGTTGAATGTGAGGTGGGGCTATCAGTTCATCTGACCAATCATGTGACCAATGGCAGGAAACCTGTTTGATAACAGTCATTTTGCAATTATAATAATTAATTAATTATAAAATTTCACACTTTTCACACATTTTGTTCACATTGTCTTAATGTATTTATATTTTTAATATTGTTGATAATTGCTAAATGTAATGTCATTTCAAATGAGTTTTTCTAAAGCCAAATCATAGCTTAGTATAACAAAAAATTTATAAAAGGGGTCTGTATCCAAGGAAAGGCTGAAAATTTTGCGGTCATATAAGGTAAGTAAAAAAGCAACACTGTTGTGTTCCACAGTCTCCATTCATACAATTCATTCATCATTTTTTTCCCTCTGGTGCTTCGAAGCGATCACACAACAGTGGCTTTTCTTGGTTTCGGGTTTACGCGAAGAACTCAATCATGCATTATGGAAAGAGGGATTTTGAGGCACCATGGGATGCAGCACAGCTGGAATGTCCTTGCAGCTGACATAAATAACAGTAACTAGTGAGACCCCAGCCAGCATCTGGGAAAGAGAAAGAGAGAGAGAGGACGATTGAGAGAGACAGGGGAAAAAATGTCTTCCGTCACACCATGCTTCATTACTTGGCCCTGTCAAAACACACGATGTGTGTCAGAACATTCAACTCGTGACCCTTTTCAGAGTAAGTTCACCCACTATGGCCCTAATGAGAGAGGACAGGTCCTCGAATTTCTCTTGGAATGGGTGAGCTCCATAGCACCTGAGCAAACAAAAAAAGTTACATTTTCTTTCTCCTTTTACTGATTTAATGCAGAAGTTTTTCAAAACTGAATAACAAGAAGGAAGTGCAATTATCAGACAATTTTTTGAACAAAATGCAGCGATTAGAGCTTCAGCCTGCCTTTTTTCAAGAAGATAATAATTATAAAGCACGATACAGATATTTTTAGCTGAGAAATTAAATATAGGCTGATATTAGGTGTCAATCAACATTTTGTGAAACTTTCAAGATTTCAGAATGTAATTATGTACATTAAATAAATAAAATGTATTATATATGTAATATAGATTGTTTATTTTACTTGCATTTAACAATAGCTTGATAGGCCAACAAAAAATGTTGAGTGATATCATCATTTGGCTTATAATTTATTGGTCTGTAACATATCTGCCTACCTTACATATCGCAAACTTTGTCAAGGTAAATTAAAAATTATATAGGCTGAAATTAGTGAGTGATAGAATGAATGAATGAATAAATAAATAACATTTTTACATTATTTTTCAAAAAATAGGAAAATGTAAATGTTTAGGCATTTTATTTTAATTATTTTTAATAATTGGTAGGCAAACAAAACTTACTTGCAGCTGTATGATCAGTTGTCCATAATATATCTGCCTATCTGGCTTTTTCTCAAGATACCTAATAGCAAGAAATACACAAATCATAAACACCCCTATTGAGAACAAAAAGCCTGTTCTTCATTCACCACCTGTAGCGTTCTACAGTATGTGTCTATCTGAGGTATATTACAGATATCCAGGTTTCTTCGGCCCTAGTCAGCTCTGATTAGCCCAGAAACTTAGGGGGGCCGGTCAAAGACCAGCCAGGCGGAACCACTAATTGGAAACCTCGGTCCACTAATTCCAAAGGCATGATCTTCCCCTAAGCTACCCTGATAAACATGAGCTTACGTACAAGATCAATACTGGTTGCCTAGAGATGCATTGGCTGGCCGAAGGCCTTGATCGTTGTATCTACCCAATGCCATTTTTCCTTTTCATTAGCCCACATTAGCCTCCAGCCTGAGGCTTGATCTAGCACACAAGAGGAGGATAACAAAGGAAAATGGTGCTAAACAATTATCCAATTAAAAGGCTTTTGCCCTAAAAGGTTGGCTGTGTGTTGAACTTAATGGGTCACTGCATTGTTGGAGCGCAGGCTCTGTACAGAGGAAACTTAAATTATTAAATGGAAAACTCTAACCTTTCATGTAAGTGATTACAATTTATCATTGGGCATTTGGATATTCTGGCATTTGGATAGTCACTTGATGAAAAACTGAATCTCTGAGATACAAAACCAACTGCTGTTGTCTCTAATTGTGCCAAACAGATGCCATTACACCCTTTCCTCCCACCTAAAGGAGCTAAAATGGTTAATGGTTTTCCAGGGTTCATGGATAAACCAGACAAAAAGAAAATATGATTCATGAAAGGTCTCTGAACAGCAGATATAAAACGTAAGTGCTCTCAGCTGAGTTTCACTCTAGGTTGTATTCTTCCCGTGAACTACAATGAACTTGAATACGCTGTTCACTTTGACATGAAATTAGTTTTACAAAAAGAAAGTCCACTCCACCCTGTCATTTCTCTGATGCAGAAAGCCTTCCATCCTTCACCTTAAAGTTTGGATGAGCAATTCCCAAGCATTTTACAAAGTAATTACACTTGAAAGTGTTTAAAATTGCAATAAAAGCCTGGAGAGTAATGCAAATCAAGCACATTGAGTGATTTTGCATAATAAATTGTAGGATCAGCTACACAAAAACCCATCCTGAAGCTTAAAGATGGAGAAGGAGAGCCATTGACGAAATATCCATTTGGCAGAGAGGTGCTGTGAAAGTAAAACTGAAAAATATTTGAAGATATAATGTTTTTCAGGAGCACAGTAAAGGATTTCTTGATAGATTAACGATGACAGGTCGAACCTCAGCAAAAGAACCAGCCAGTTTGCATGAAGTCAATGCTGAGATGGTTGTGTCAAATAAAACCTTCCATTTTTAGACTTGCCATTGGGATCCACGCATATATCATGAGGTCAGCGTGAACTCCATTTTCTACAATTATAATCAGTGAAAGAATAAATGGCAACCTATCACACAGCATGCTCTTCTCTAGGTTTCTTTTGAGCTGAACCAAAGGCCCTGAGCTGTCTTTGTAGAACAGACTTAAAAAGCATCATACTCGTTAGCTACTTGATAAATAATGAAAACACCGCAAACTACAGAGGGAGAGAGAAGCTGTAGCACATTTGGATTCAAGCTCACTCCATGCCCTGGCAAGGTCTCTAGATCATTACTGATGATTCAGTACATTAGTGATGTTCAAACGGTGTGAGTGTGTGTCATCTCGTATCAAGAGAACAAGCTGGTCGTCATTTAACAATTAATGCAAGATCTATTGATAAGGTCGACAGCTCCAAGCTGGGCTGCCGCTGACGTATGCTGGAAAGATCACCTTATTGGTGGTGTTTTCAAATGATAATGACGCACATAACTATGCATTTACAGGCTGCTTGGTGGTCAAGTGCATTAGCAACAGTATGGCTCACGTGGGAGGACAACCTAAATAAGTCAAATAGAGTTTATGGGCAACCCTGTGAACAGGAAACCTCTGTTAAAGAAGTACTTCACACAAATTACTCTTTTTTTTTCATGTTGTTCCATTTCTTCTGTGGAACACGAAAGGTGAATATTGAAAAATATCCTGACAGCTCAGTATAATAAAAGTAAAAAGGAACTGGTGCTGTCAAGCTCTGAAAAAGCACCATAAAACACCATAAAAGTGGTCCATATGCTATGCTCTTTTATGATCTTTTGAAGCATATGATAGCTTTATGTGAGGGGAAAAAAGGAAATTTAACACATTGTATGCCAAACATCTTCCCCTAGAGCACCTACAGCATTTTTGTAGTTTTGTAGGGCTTTTTGTTTTTAACATTAAAAGTCAGTGCTGTTTTGGACCCCGTTTACCTTAGGAAATAAGGTCATAGAGGTTTGAAACGACATGAATGTGAGCAAATGAAGAATTTCAATAATTTTTGGGTGAATTATCCCTTTAGGGGCCGTTCAGAACACGTTTTCATTTAAAAACATGAAAGGGCAATGGTATAAAAAAAACAAGGTCTAGGGATGTGGTTTTTAAAAGCTGAACTTTGCTTTACCTTGAGCGTTTTATCAGAGCTGAACTTCTTTTTACTAATTTTGTAAGTTCTTTGGATAAAAAGCACCTGCTAAATGCATTAATGTAAAAGTACAGTGCCCTCTACTAATATTGGCACCCTTGGTAAATATGAGCACAGATGGTTGTGAAAATAAATTTTCAAGGTTTATCCTTTTGACCTTTCAATCAAAAAATTCACAATTCTAACCTATCATTGAAAACAATGGAAAGTGGGGGGAAATCTCATCATGAAATAAATGTTTTCCTCAAGTTCTTGTTGGCCACAATTATTGGCACCCAATTATTGCAACATGCTTTTCCCAAGTTAACAGTTCTGAGTTTTCTCCTAATGCCTGATGAGTTTGGAAAAGATGTGACAAGAGATCAGAGACCATTCCTTCATCCAGAATCACTCCAGATCCTCAGCTCTATGTTATTACACTTTTTTTCCTTTAGGGTTCAGGTCAGAGAATGAGGTTGGCCATGACAGAAGCTTCATTTCATGCTCAGTGACACATTTTTGTGTTGATTTTAATGTTTGTTTTAGATCATTGTTCTGATGGAAGATCCAACCATGGCCCATTATAAGATTTCTAACAGAGGCTGTCAGGTTTAGATTTTTTATCTGTTGGTATTTGATTAAATCCATGATGCCATTCATCTGAACAAGATGTACAAGACCTCTGGCAGAAAAACAGGCCCACAACGCTATAAAAGATACAGCAGTATATTTCATTGTACACCTGGGGTACTTTTTTATCCCGGCTTGCACCATACCCATCTGCTGGGTTTGCTGCCAAAAAGCTCTTTTTTTTTTTTTTTAAGTTTCATCTGACCATAGAATCTAGTCCCGTTTGAAGTTCCAGTTGTGTCTGACAACTAAATATTTGGATGAGTGAGGAGGACTTTTCTTGAAATCCATTTGAACAGCATGTGATGTAGAGGCTGTTTGATATATTTTTATATGGGCTTTCTGACCCCAGACTCAACTAATTCTCCAGCTGTGATCTTTGGAGAGTCTTTGGCCACTCAAACTCTCCTCCTCACCGTGCATTAGGACAATACAGACAACGTCCTCTTCCAGCTTCTTAATTATTGCCCTGATGGTTAATTTCTTACAGCCACTTTCTATTTTGTAACATTCAACAGTCTTGTTCTACACATCAGAACTGCATTCTTTGGTTTTACTCTTTGTGATGGATTATTAAGGGAATTTGGCCTTTCGTTCCTCATATTTCTAATCAACAGAAGGTCATGGTTGGACAATTTCATGCTCCTAATATGAATGGGAATATACTGTACTTCAGAGATATATTGTTCATGTATTTCTAGGGGTGCCAATAATTGTGGCCAACATCCATTGGAGTAAAACATTTCATAATGTTAGTTGTCATTTTTTTACTTCAATGAAAGGTTAGAAATTTGTAAATTGCAGATTTATTTTCACAGCCTTTTCTAATATTTACCAAGGGTGCCAATAATAATGAGGGCAATGTAGACTTGAGTGCCATGTTTTTAAGAAAGCTGTCATGCGCAAAATGCTGGAAGATGCAAGCTTAACAGTCAAAGAATATTCACACAGAAAAACAGCGCAGTAAAATGCAAAAACACATTCTGTGTGAACGCCCTTCACTTTTTTAAAGAGATGTAAGATTTAGTCATAAAAAAAAAAACAGTAAAAATAGGTTGGCAAGTGTTTCAAAACAGTGCCAGTTTAAATTAGCGTAACGTAGACCTTTGCATCCATTGGTTTTCTCTCCCTGGTGATGTTTAAGAGCAGTCAGTTCATGAACTGCTCCCAGCAGGCCTTTGCTTTAAGTATCCCCGCTGAAATGTCACTTATCTGCTCTTACATAACATATGGCCTTTAGGAAGGCACTTTTAATCATGGGCAAAATGCAATCTTGGATCAGCATTTGTGTGCTGTGGCAATACATCTATGAGGCTGCTGTTATCCATATGAACTGCAGCACCAATGAACGTTTGCCAAAATATCTCAATGCACCATGCTGTGAGATTTATGGAAGCTAGAGTGAAATTGAGAGGAGGACGATAGGAAGACTATGGTTTTCACAGACATAATTCTCTTTTGACAGAGTGCGTAAATCAATAAGTGAAGCAAAAAACAGAAACTCCCAGTAACGGTTATCTAAAGCCCAGTCAATAGAGAGACACAAAGACAAACAACTCAGTATAATATGTCTTCACATTTGAGCAGACATGCCACAAATCAACAACTATTCAAACAGAAGCTCTTCAAGTGGTTGTGTACAGGACTGTATGTTACATTCTACTGCACATTTGAGCTCTTTATAAGATAACAAATATTATTCTGTGGCAGCACTTAGTAAAATGGAGATACAGTGAGACATTTTCGCAATAAGAAGTAATAGTTTTATGGATAAACAATTTAGGTGTCTCTAGTCTAGGCCTACTTTATCTTGCTAGAAGATGAGCGTTTCTTTTAGACCCTTAATACTACAAAACCACTAAATTTGCAGAGAAACAGCTGCACAACTTGGAGCATCTTTTTCCACTCAAGGCCAACTGTGGGATTTTAAAAGCATTAATAAACTTCGATTTTCCCCTTTCTGCTCAGGATACTCACTAGTGAAAGGTGTGGGACTGTGCGCGTTCTTGTGGTGGATGGGGAAGTCAAGAATTTTTCTTTCACTTGTTAGCATTGCACGACGCTTCACATTAGTGTACAGGTTCTAGTAGCTTATTAAATCTCTGTCCGCCCGTTTTTAAACTTCATTTGCTGTCATGAGTTAACTGCTTCTTATTGCTGGAGACTTTTTCTTCTCTGCCCAAAAGAGTCAAGATGGCTATCCTAAACAGGGACGTTGCTAAAATTCAACTTTTTACATAGAAAAATCATTTTGTCAGTAGTTTTTATCCTATTTTCAAGTATATATCATTCAAAAAGGGTCAATGCAAATGTTTAATGTTTTTTTTTTTTGTCATTTATTTGATAAAAATAAAATAGTATAATGTGAAATGTTATTAACAATTTAAAGTATTTTCTATTTTAATATTTTAAAATGTAATTTTCAGCACCCATTACTCTTATTATTATCAATGTTGAAAACAGACATGCGGATTAATATTTTTGCGGAAATGGTGATGCATTTTTTTTTCAGGGTTCTTTGTTAAATACAAAGTTCAAAAGAACAAATGAATTTTTGAAATAGAAATGTTTTGTAAAATCGTAAATTACTTTATTGTCACTTCTGATCAATTTAATGCATCCTTGTTGAATAAAAATATTAATTTCTTTAAGAAAAATTGCACTGACCAATATAATTATAACTGCTAGTGTAAATATAATATAATATAATAATATAATAACTAGTTTGTTTTTCATTTTGTGACCCCAACAAAATAATCTTCTGATATATTTGCCAATATAGCAACTTCTGATATTTTTACTATAAAGCAAAGCAAAAATACAGACTAAAACAAATCTTGTTACTTTTGATGACAACCCTAATTCTGAAAATTGTTGGAGACTGCATGACTTTACTCTTTACTCACAGTCATCAGTTATCATCTGTTTATTTTTCAGATAACACATTGTCAGTTCAGTTCTGACAGCTGAAGATTGGTTGAACAGGCAATTACAACAACTGCATGCGAGAACCTGCGAGCGCATCCCGTTCGCTTGTTTTCTGCCTGCGGTCAACATGCTTCCAGCTCAATGTGGGTATTGTCAAGGGCTTGAGATGTTGCCAGGGCACCATGTTCTGTGTCTAATATAATCAGTCTCACTGAATTACTATCCCAGCTAATAACATTATGACCTGGTGACACCAATTTAGCTCTTTTAGTCTGGTGCTCCTACTCCTTCATATTACACGGTCTATTTTTCCTCAGCTGCTGTGAGTAGAAATTTGTAAGGTGTCTGTATAGCCCCTGAAAAAAGGGCACTATGCTGAATATTGAGTGATTAGTCTCCGAAGCCCCTGAAAAATGGGTTGGATTTGGACTTGTTAGACAGACTCTTGAGCCAATAAACAAATGTAGTCTGAAGAATGAAGTAGAAAATTTGTTACACAGAAGGTCATCCAAGTTGCAACCACGAACAGGAGAAAAACTGTCATAAAAAGATTGAGTGAGGAAACTGTAAGCTTGTGTAAGTAGACACCAAGGGATGGCCATTTACAGATGCCTACGGGCACAACCTGAATATCATCCACAGCTATTAATACGACACATCTGGACTCTGTTACCACTACACAGAAATCATGTTTTTTTACATCTTATATTTCAGCTGCACGCACACACACACAAAATCCATAAAATGTAAGTCAGAGGCAAACAAAAGGGTCCTCTGTGTCTGCGTTCACGCATATGAGAAGNACACACACACACACACACAAAATCCATAAAATGTAAGTCAGAGGCACACAAAAGGGTCCTCTGTGTCTGCGTTCACGCATATGAGAAGGAATAAGTAATTAGATTAACTACCAAGTGACAGAAAAAATACCAAAATCTCTATTAAAAATAAAAAGACTGTGTCCTGCAGGTTATTTTTGTTTCATATCCGGTCAAAAATAATTATACCATGAATATCCAGAGGCATACATTCCCTGAATTTTGTTTAGTCATAAGACACAGCCATCCATTTGAGCTTTTTTAATATCAAGATGATATAAAATCGAAGTAGGGAAAGTAATTCTGTGCTTTCACAAATGATTGACTAAGCCAAACAACTTTTTTAACCGTGCATAAAATACTGCCATCATTGTTTCCCTTGTTGTCTTGTTCTGTTTATTTATTGTTAACACATTTCCGCAACTCTTGGCAATATACTCGGAATTCATGTTTTTAATTTGCTGCTGTTACTTTTGCTAACAGACGGCACTGGAAAAATGTGTTAACTTCTCTTCCAATATCATTGGAAAGACAGCTTTTTTACAATACAAAACGTCCACAAATGATTAGAAAAACCTGCACAAGTTTCTTAAAAAAACATGTTTCTGTGTATAGATGCTAAAACTGCCACTCAGACTTTAATGCCTTGAAATCAAATGTCACCCTNGAAAACATGTTTCTGTGTACAGATGCTAAAAATGCCACTCAGACTTTAATGCCTTGAAATCAAATGTCACCCTTAATATACACCCCAGGATAAACAAGACTAATAGAGCATCACTACTATGTGTCATACATGCCCTAAAGACACACACGGATGTTATACAACCCTGCAAGGTGCGATAAACATGATTTTGTATATTTGTAATACAAAACCGTGAGAAACAGCTGACAGACTATTTAGGCCTGCGCATTTCACAGCCTCCATAACTGCACATCTATGTCTGTCAGAGAAAGTGTGCTTCTGTGTTTAAACGGACTACACATTAGTGCGTAAAATCATTTTCAATAAAAGCAAGTTAATAAAAAGAAAACAAACATGTCTCTGACATTTCGCTTATTGCACAAACAAGTAAATGGAGTCAGATTTCCATCAGCAATTTGTAGTCGCATCAAGTTTGAAACGACACAAATGAGTCTGGACAAAAACAAATTTGGATAAATAGGATCTCACGGTTAGCGATACACTTGAGATGTTGTGTTGTCTACAGGAGCCGTAGTGAAACTCAGTGCCCCCTGCCTGTGATATAATGCAGACCAGATGTCAGCTGAACCGTGTGACTAGCATTAGCATCGCTCACAGGAGGCTTCATTGTCTTTCACTGGCAAGCAAAAAGTCAGCATTCCTGAAGGAGCAAACAAGAGCCTAACCGGCAACTGCCGTCTTTTCCCGTTCTTTCACATTTTGCTTTAGTTTTATTGAATTCCTTAATGACATTTAAACACCAAGATGAGCACGAAGCTGCAAGAACAGCAAAAACAAAAGTGCTCTGTCCATATACAAAACACCCGGGCACAAGCCTCTGTGACACTGTGGTGCTGACATATTTTTTGAGGAATGAATTTAACAGTTTCTCTACTTTAATGATCCTTTTAAATAAATATTTGAAAAACAGACATTAGATTCGGTCTTCAAACGCTAGGATAATTTCAAAGCTAAATGTAAAACAACAGAAATGGGGTAATATATCACATTCATTCCTTTATTTGTATAAAATACCACTGACAAAACTCTGTAGTATTGTAATATGAACAATAAATCAGTAACTGCATTGATTTAGGTCTCACAAGCCTTACAACATAATATAGTAAGCTAGCATTTCTTGGAATATGATGAAATTAATGACTTGTGGTTGCGGTTCAGTAAGTGAGTCAGATTAACTGCTCCAAATGATTCCTAAATGTTTGTGATTCACAAAAACAAACTAGCTCATAAGAATAATTAGCTTGGGATTGTACTTCACTGGTTGTACTTTTTTAAAAGCATTAAAAACAATTGACTCAAGGATTGGACTTCACTGATCACGCTGAAGATCGCACTTACTGTAGTTTCAAAGATATAGCACACATCTCAATAAGTCACATGATTCAATATGGGCAAAACATCTGTAAAAATCAATACAGAAAATGTAAAAGAACATTGGGTCTTGTTTTAATGGACTTTTCTTTAACCAAAATTAACAGGTGTGACATCTTTTTGAACCAAATTCAGCCAAAACGAAGGCGTTTGGTGATTCGAAACAGCTCTTTGTGAACTTTCCAGAAAACTTGGAAAGAACAAAAACTTTGAAACTTCTATCACACTGGCTGTTAAAGACCTTCAAACTACCATTGGTCCATGATGATTGCATAATAGGTGTGTGTTCTGGGAATCTACCTTCTTTTATACGGAAGTCTTTTCAGGTTCATTTCTTTACTCATTCTGTTGAAGTCAGATACAAGTCAAAAATAGCCTGAAGGGGAATATCTACAAACTCTAAAGGGAGAATAGCTTTAAGACCAAACAGTAACCACAGCTATATTTTCATAGACATTAAGGTCAAGTCAGAGTTGATGAAAGAATAAATATTCTGCTGTTTTTGTTTGTCCTAAAGTTGATTTAGAAGTCATTTTTGCAATACTTTAATTTCAGTTTATTGAAGAGTGTATGTTGTTTGTTTTCCGTTACGCAATATTTTGAACTGTACTGACATAAGTGGAGCATGTTGCTCATGCCTCTCTGACTCATCTCAGTATGAGATAAAAGAAAAATAAACAATCTTTAAAAGCTTCTTTGTGATTTCCCAAAACTATCAATGCAATTAAAAGAGGCTCAAAGCTAACACTCATGTCAAGGAATTTGCTCATTTTTTCATCAGTTGTAATCATAAGCACTATTTAGACAGCAAAGGTTCATCAGAGTGACGTCTTTAAAACAAAACTCATTAGTGAAAAAACGTTGAAATAAGAACATATGTAATTCATGGAGGATGAGCAAGTTCCGTCATCCTACAAAGCTGGTCACATTGCATGTTAAACATTGGCGAGTATGGTGATCATATAGCAATATGTGAAATATTATTGTGTGTGTGTGTATATATATATATATATACACGTTAACATATGTTTCTTAATATAGCCTTAAATATGTTTTAATGTCACTATATTGATGAGGATTGTATGACCTTTGAATACAGGACATTTAAAGTGTACCTGAAGTATACTTGCAATAGTTCCA
>SCHK01071579.1:445-10722 GCA_004124795.1 Poropuntius huangchuchieni
CAGTGTGCATTATTTTTCTAATAATTCAACGGCCCGTCGTCAATTATTCCTTAGGTAACTTACATTTTCTCCACACAATGTTGTCAGCATCAATTAATCAGCTGTCTAAGCAACTCTCATGAATGTTTCGTTCCTGATTAAATTACTGTATTTAAATGAATCGTTTGACTGAATGACTCAATGAATCGCTTACTCATAATACATTCACTTATGTAACCTGCAGAAAGTGAGGACCGGAACTAACTGTAGCATTAAAAAATAATACAAATACTTGACAAACAGTGCAAGTTAAAAATAATTCATTGTTTTTTTTAGAATATCATTATTGGATTTTATTTGTTGTTTTTTGTCTGCATGACAAGCACTTGAACATTTATTATTATTTTTTGTTCTAAATTTCTTGTGAATCTTGAAAATCTCTTTCTTTTCGGCAGGGATATTATAAGCGAACACCACATTATGTTCCCATTCGTAGCTGGAAGCGTACTGGTTGCCACCCGGTTCCCATGATTCACTCCACAGTGCTGATAGACCTGCGGCGCAGTGCTAGTGCAGCTCTGGACTTTTATCCTGTGCCCCGTTACTATCTTTGGGCCTTGGATGATATCATGGCTTTTGCATTTTCTGCAAGACAAGCCGGTAGCAATTACATCTTACATCTCTAATTTATCTAAATAGCCTATTTAGGTGGAACCTATAAATATGTTTTATATTTGCTTGAATTATTTAGTTCTATATCAACTCTTTACAGGTGTGCAGGTGTTCATATGTAACCAAGAGCATTATGGGTACCTGCCGGTGCCTTTGAATACAAAGCAGACTCTGGAGGAAGAAGTGGAGAGCTTCAGTCACACTGTCACAGAAGCACTGAGTGCGTATCACTAAATCTGCTTAATTACAAAACAATCTGTTTTTACAGGCCACAAAGCTGAGGGGCTTTCTGGTGATGTGTAGTAAGTGAGTGTTCAGGTGGCGTTAAATACAGTATTAACTCTATTTGTAAGTGAATAAACTGTGAAGTAGAGGTGTGGGCCATCTATTCACCACTTCCTATTCTACCTCTGTGTCTCTGTATGCCCTTCTGTATAGTTTTCACAGGAAAGAGAGAATTTTCACTCCTTTGTGACATCTTTCACACATTCTCTCTGTTCTTTCTGAGCCTAACACTGGGTTAGCTTGACTTTGTTTGCATGTTAAGAGCTTAAAACATCATCCCTAATCTAAAAGACCATTTATTTAACTAAATACCAGATGAAGAGTAAAATTAACAAATGTTGTGTTTTTCCCACTGTGTGTAGCACCTACAGCTCTGCATATTCTTCTCAACAACCAAGCTCAAAATGAATTAAGTTCCTGATCGGTACCTGATTTTTTCAACCTGATCCTAATAGTTGTGGCACATTTATCATGAGTTGTTGTTCAATCACAGTTTAATACATTTCCCCCTAGAGAGGCTGTCGTTGAAGGATGTGACCGATAAAAACCACCACCGTGGGCCAAATAGCAAACGCGCAAAACATTTTGTGATCAGAGCAAGTGCTCATTTGAGATTCAAATGGGAAGTTGGTACAAAAACTATGTGGAGAACTGGGCCTTCAATCAAAATTCTTTCATGAACTATCATTCAAAATATATTGTCCAGTCAATTTCTAATGACAGCTGTCATTAAATAATTCATCATTATCCAATCATTAATTCTTTTCATTACTATGACCTTCTTTCTACCATAAAATGTTTCCTTGTGGTTAAAAGACAAATAATCTAAAGTTTCTCTTTCTCAGTCGACTTCAAATTGGAAACTTCACATTATCTGCACATTGCTTCCAAACCTAAAGACGCCATGGCATTCAATCAGGTATAGATACTGATACACCTAAATGTAGAATATTGCAAAAAGTTGCATCTGTGTCAATGCACTATTCTTATCTTCCCATTTTTTAAGGTCTATTTGATTAATCTAAAGCGTCGGGAAGATCGCAGAGGTCGTATGCTGCGCTCGTTGGAGGTGCTGGGCATAGACGTCACCCTTACCGATGCGGTGGATGGCAAGTATGATATTATAACACACACTTTCACAACAGTTACACAGTGTCAAAGTTCAACCTATTA
The DNA here is from genome assembly GCA_004124795.1 of Poropuntius huangchuchieni. Lineage (NCBI taxonomy): Eukaryota > Metazoa > Chordata > Actinopteri > Cypriniformes > Cyprinidae > Poropuntius > Poropuntius huangchuchieni. Next base: position 2,555 of record SCHK01071579.1, read on the forward strand.
TTTTGCTATTACACCACAATCAAATATGACTCCTTCCTGTTTCTCCTCTCTCCTAGAGCCCTGAATTCAACTCAGCTAAACGCTTTAGGAATTGAGATGCTCCCTGGTTATAAAGATCCTTACTCTGATCGTGTGCTGACCAAGGGTGAAATTGGTTGCTTCCTTAGCCATTACAACATCTGGAAAAAGGTACACAGGTTCTTTATGGTACCTTGAAGAACCTTATCATCCATGGAAACTTTCCATTGCACAAAAGGTTCTTTAAATTATTAAAATGTTCCTCGCACTAAAAAAATGGATCTCCACCTCCACCCCGCTCAAAGACTTTCAATTCTGTAAACACTATATGAGAGATTTTATACCCTTGCCTTTTTTGTTGTGTGTCTCCCTCAGGTGGTGGAGCTCCAGCAACAGCAGGTGCTTGTCCTGGAGGACGATGTCAGGTTTGAGCACAACTTCAAGAGCCGCCTCAACACCATCATGGAGTATGCGAAACAATCAGGCCTCCAGTGGGACTTAATGTGAGTTGTGGTTTTATTATGAGCACTTTATTATGGTCAAGAGAACTTTACAGTGCTCTCTCCTGATTCGAGTCTTTAAATGGATCCATCACTAGCTTCCACAAAGCGGTCTGTGGTCTTTGCATGTACCCATTCTCTTCTCTGTCTCTTCTCCTATCTTTAAGTTATGTAGGGCGTAAACGATTGCAAATTAAGCATCCAGAGCACTGGGTGGAGGGAGTGAAGAACCTGGTGATCCCCGATTACTCTTATTGGACACTTGGCTATGCCCTTTCACTGCAGGGGGCAAAGACGCTTCTGGGGGCCCAGCCGCTCAGCAAGATGCTGCCCGTGGATGAGTTTCTGCCAGTTATGTTTAACAAGCACCCCAAGTAAGTGTTGGCAAATCTGTTAGAAATTACTCACCGTCAAGTCGTTCCAAACTCATAAGACTTTTGCTCATTTTTGAAAAACAAATAAAAAATAGTTTTTCATAAATCCTGAGAGATTTCCATCCCTCCACTAGAGTCCATGCATTCCAAAAACACTTTAATGCTTCAAAGGTTCAAAATTTGAACAGTTTAATCCAAATATTACGAAGAGACAGTTGCTTTATACGACTAACACATTTAACTCAGGCTTTTGTTCACACATAAACATTGATCAATGAACATACATAGAGCACATCAAATATGGTAAACAAGCTAAACCGTTCTTGCTTTATGTACGAGAATAAACCTCATTTATTGTATTCAGTGTGCTCTATGTACACTACTTTTTGAAGTTTGGAATAATTAGGAATATTTTAATGTTTTCAAAAGAAGTCAATTGTGCTCACCGAGGCTGCATTTATTTGATCGAAAATACAGTAAAAACAGTAATAATGAGAAACATTTTTACAATTTAAAATAACTTCTGTTTTAAAATGTAATTTATTCTAAACTTTTTAATGTACGTAACCAGTAGTGTATGTATGTGCGTTCATCAATGTTCATGAAGACCAAATTAAATTTCTTCATCATGTAAAGTGAACATGTCTTCTCAGAAGACTTGGATTAAAACACTTGATGCATTATCATTGACATATTTTATCACATTTATGAAGAACTGAACTTATAATAATGGCTTTTTAAAAAAGGAATTGTGGTCACTTTGTGTCCAATTCTCACTATTGACTACAGTTTTTGCCCAGTTGTTAAGTTTATGGTCATGCAGAATAAGGCATTAATATGTGCTTTATAAGTACTAATAAACAGCCAGTATGCTAGTAATATGCATGCTAATAAGCAGCTAGTTAATAGTGAGAACTGGTCCCTAAACTAAAGTGTTAGCTGAATTTTAGTTTAACTAACTCTATTCCTTCTGTAGGGAGGAATATATGTCTCATTTTAAACAGAGAAACTTGAAGGCTTTCTCTGCACAACCCCTGCTGCTCTTTCCCACGCACTACACTGGGGAACCAGGGTATTTCAGCGACACCGAGACCTCCACCATCTGGGACGATGAGACTATGGCCACTGACTGGGACCGCCATCAAATGCGTGGAGACCGCAGTCGTGGTGATAAGAGCCCAACACCCATCTCTGAGAGCAGCCCGAGAGATGAACTCTGATTAAGCTCTTACAGAATTAAAAAAAAGAACATGTCAAAGTGTTAAGAAAAGGTAATCAGATGACTGTTTGAGGAAAGAATCATGGATTTATGTCAAAAATATGGATTTTGTGAATAATGGTGATACAGTTATCTAAGCACGTGCACCAATTTTTAGCACACTAACGTAAGCTGTGAGGAACACTGAACAGGTACAAGACCTGACCATATACTGTACAATACAATATACAGATGAAAGTGATTTTTTTTTTTTAAACAAGGATGATAAAATAAATGCTATGTTAAGAAAATGGCTCTAAAAAGTCTTTTTTTGCTATGCTAAACTGTAATAACCTGAAGAGTTTTTTTGTCCCCTAAAAAGTTAAAGGATCTTGTTAACATTGATCATGTTAACTTCGCTCATTACACGGCTTCGTGGAATACTCGATTCTGATTGGTCAGTTGCCACATTCCAAGGTTTGTTAATCCCAGATAACAACTGATAAAACTAATAACACAGGGTCACCCGGGTAACTGCCTGCAGTCGGCGCTGTTCGCTCACTGAGAACATGTTTTCTTCGTGGAAACTACGTTTGGTTGGCTAATAAAATATTAAAACTCAATTGAGTTTTACGAGTACAATTATTTAATTCATTATGTCATCCTGGTATCGCGGACTCCGTCTCTCGTTTCATACAAACGCAGCTGCTGCAACGACACTGTAATGGATTATATGATAACTAACAAACTGGTAAGATTTTGAAACCTTTTTGTCTTAAATCAATATCATAATTATTTTCTCTTGTGAAATTTTGTGTAATACGTGCTATGACTGCACCGTCTATTTTAAATGTCTGTCTAGTTTGAACTTGCCGCTTCCTAGCAACGGCTTTCTTCACTGAAGCTTTGCTTTTAAATATTTCAACTCAGATCAAGATTTTATGTCTAATTATTTACTTTTGTGGCAAGAAGCCGTGTAATAAGCGGGATAATGTACATCCAGCAGGTTGTTATCGCAGAATAAAGCCCTTCAGTCTCTCTGCTTCGCGTCGGGCTTTATTCTGCTATAACAACCTGCTGGATGTACATTATCCCTTACATAGATAGACATTCTTTGGATCTTAAATTCATGCTGAAAAACGAACTGGGCTCTGGGGGTCAAACGAACTTGGGCACGGTTAAGATTGCCTAGTAGAAGAGAAAAAAAACACCTTATTTGTTGGTTTGTGATTGCAAACCAAATGTTATTGCACTTCTGTTCATATAACAGTACTTTTAAATGAAAAAAAATATATATATTGCACAATACACTACTTTTGAATTCATTATTGAATTTTGTGNAAAAAAAAAACACCTTATTTGTTGGTTTGTGATTGCAAATCAAATGTTATTGCACTTCTGTTCATATAGCAGTACTTTTAAATGAAAAAAACCCTTTTGAATTCATTATTGAATTTTGTGCATAATGCGATTAATCACAGAATATCATGCAATTAATCATGATTAAAAAATTGAATCATTGCCCACCACTATAAAATGCCAATAATATAAAATGTTACGTTAAATTAGAATGCAGTATTTCAATCAGTCAGATTATAAAAACTAAATGCAAGAAGAATTAGAAAAAACATTTTAGATGAAGTAGAGCATGTCACACTGCAGGACACTAAAATTTAATTACCTTTTTGTGTCGGGTATGCACTTGAGGAGACATGTGATGAGCTAAAGAAAACTATTCCAATCACACAGTAAAATCTAAATATTATCATATAAAAGTAATAAACACCAAAACACAAAATAATTCTTAACCCATTTATTTATTTAAAAAGCACTGGAAGGTTTTTTGTTTGTTTTTGTTGGAGGCAAACAATGAATCAGATTATTAGTAAAGTCTCATACCATAAAATGTACTGAAAAAAAAAGATATTTTAAAAGCACACCAAAACAAAAGCATGTAATAAATAAAAATAAACTGCATAATAATGCAAAACAAAGCAAATGAAAAGAATGCTTAACATTAGGTCCCGCTCATGAAGGACAGAGGTTTTCAGCATTACGTTTTATCACCTGAGGAGATACATGGAAGCTTTTGTATTGACAAAACCCATCGGTTGACTGATATGAGACATGGCTGTAGACTGAGACCTCCAGGAGATCTCATTAGACATCCTTTAGTGTGATCACTACAGACAATCCGCCAATCAGTGCATAATCATTTTAGTGTGTCAAAAGTGATGGACAAGATCTAGATTGTACGCCAAGCAACAAAGCAATTCTCAAAATAAAAGTCATCACTCTACATATTCTCAGTCTAGCATCATGATTAAAAGCAGCCGTGCTCTCTCTCTCACACACACACACACACACACACACACCTTAGTTCACTTGAGTTTGACCCGCAGAGATCAAATGCCTCGAACACAGCAAATGCTGCAGCATTTTTCCTGAAGGAACTATAGAATATGCATTTTCTCTGCTATACGATTGCTAAGTTATACTAAACTATCTAGAAAGCTGTTTTGCATACTATATAGACATCTACAGTACGTAAACCAATACAAAGCATAAGAAACAAGACGTTCTAGTACAAACCAAATACAAAAGATAATAACTGAAATTAAAAGACCAAAAAAACACACACAAAAAAAAAAAAAATTCAGACTTGATCCAGTGGTTTGTAATGGCTGTCCAGAGTACTAGCTGCAAATGTGTCGAGTAAAATGGGAGGGATATCAAATGCAAAGTTGAATGCGGACCGCTACAAGAGGGCATTGTGAGGGAAAATCAAAAGATGCGATCACAAAGGTCTCAGTCTGTCGAGAATCACGTACAAAGCCCACCGCAGCCTAACACAGTGTACCATTGATGCCGTCAATGGTCAACAGATCCACAGACGACTCGCTACAGGAAAACAACTACTCAAAAACAGACACAAAAAATACGAAAAAAACCCGGCCAGACACACAAGAGTTGTGAGGAACGCATCATTTAATTAGCTACAGAACAAACAGAGTCTTCTCAGGTTTGGTTTGTTATTGTGGTTGAGAACTTATAAGTTGTCATCACGCTTCAGGTTACTGCCAGCAGTTACTTAAAGCGCTCTGAATATTGCATGATTAGAAAATGGTGCGACGAACCATTGAATACAGCTGTAGTTTTGAGACCAGACGAAATGCGATCAGATCTTTTGTATCGGTTACACTTCAAATGTAAAGCAAAATACAAACGAAAGAGAAAAGTTCACAAAAATCAAGTCCATTTTCCTCACACTGGTTTAAGCACTCAGACGAAGGTGCACATTTAGACGTATGTATTGATTTATTGTGACAGGTCTCTATCCCCTTCCACAGTGTTCGTTTAGTTGAGCACTATGCAGTAGCATCTATACAGTGAAACCCATCACACTAGCAGACGACTAGCATCGTTGACAATACCAGTAAGAAAAAAGTGCAATATTGCATGTGTATTTCTTTAGTCGAGAAGAATGACGCCTGACGGCATACCTGTAGAAAATATCCGACAGTAAACAATGGTGCAAAACAAGTCGAAAGATTTTAAGGCTTTCCGAGTTTCCTGATGTGGTTTTTTTTTTTTGTTCTCTGAGATAGTTTGTAAGAGGTCCACAGGTGGGACACTTTTGGAGAGAGATCGTTTCCCGGACTCTCCCGCGTGAATATATACACAAACACACACACACACACGCGCGCGACACGACGCGCAAACATTCGCACACAAGCAGCACTATTCTATTCAAGCGTGTACTGTCACCCCTAATATAAGGTGTATTATTTCTAGTAGTTCATATAATAACATCTTTACCATTGAAGCTGCAAGCATAGATATTTATCTACACGTATCCACATTACTATTAAACACATTGCTACATGTACCAACATGTCAACATTGCATGGACAAATAAGAGTTCCTCCAAGTGTAAAATAATAATAATAAATGCATGGTCTAATAATATTAATTAATAAAAAAAATTACTATTTCAGTTGCCATGCTGATACTACAAAAGGAAATAGGCACAAAAGTAAATTAAGATGACAATAACTTATTACAATTTCAGCAGGGAAAGCTATGTGGAAATGCGGCATTACAGGCAGTGTTTCTACCCAGAAGAAACGCACTGGCCGTTTCGGTTCAATCGTTGTTTGGTTTCAAAGGGTGTCAAGAATCATATTTGTTTGAGGACGAACTTGACATCACAACCTAAAGGTTTAGCAAAGCCAACGAGGTTTAAGAATGCGTAATGTCACAGCACGTGACAAATTCATGAGTAACACACAAATACTTTACGTTAATCTGCAACTGAATCTGGTTATTGTGTCATACAGCATTATAGAGGGCTTGCCATTCTGGCTATACAAAAAGAAGGTTTGTGAAATTTATGATGATGGAACGACTGTAAAAAGACAAAGAACAAGTAAACTTTCCCTTAAACTGTGACGCATCCTTTCAGAGGTTCGAAAACATGGCTGACAAGTGATAACACCAAGATGGAAAATATTGTGCTACCGCTGGTGGCCATTTTGTCTGCTTGCATCCAAAAACATATTTTACGGTATTCTAGACAAATCTATTCCACCCAAAGCAAGCAATTTAAGACTAATGTTGTGTTTAGCATCACTTGTCGGTCATGTGATCATTTAAACACGCGACTCGGGAATGTGCTTGAGCGTTTGTGTCTCCTTCGCCCGTTTTGGTCATCACTGGTTGGGGCGAAGGGGTTCGGAGGAAGACGTGGTGAAGTTCTTCATTTTTGGCCTGTGGAAGTGAGGACTGAGCTTAAAAGGATCCCAGCATGCACGGCATTGTGTCTGACAGAGACGGTGCTCACAGTGCAGGAGGCAGGGGTCCCGGTGAGGGGGCGTCTACACGGCAGTGCTGGCGTACTCTGAGGAGGAGGTGGAGGCGGTGGTGGACTGGGTCAAAGCGGATCCCTGAGCCGAACCTTTGCGGTTGATCATGGAGGGGTGGAAGTTGGGGTGCCTGCGAGCGTGCTTGATGAGGTGGTCGCTGCGCATGAAGCGTTTGTCGCAGAGTGGGCACAGGAAACGTTTCTCGCCGGTGTGGGTACGCAGATGTCGGGCCAACTCGTCGGAACGGGCAAACTTCTTTTCGCAGTCGGGCCAGGTGCACGGAAAGGGCCTCTCACCTAGACAGAAAACATGAGTGATCCACAACTCATTAGAAGTGATAGGAGAAACAAACCTTTTTGAAGCTTTGAATCAGTTGAACCAATTGTTTCGCAAAAAGATTCACTTTTCTGAAGCGCTCAAAACACCACAAGCTAGTGATGCCTGCTGGTCAAAACTGTGTAAATGTAACAAAAACATACATAAAAACAAATTTAAAAGGAACACTCCACTTTTTTTGGAAATAGGCTCATTCTCCAACTCCCCAAGAGTTAATAAGTTGAGCTTTACCGTTTTTGAATCCATTCAGCCGATCTCCGGGTCTGGGGATAGCCCTTTTAGCATAGCTTAGCATAGATCATTGAATCCAGTTAGACCAGTAGCATCGCGTTCAAAAATAACCAAAGAGTTTCAATATTTTTCCTATTTAAAACTTGCCTCTTCAGTAGTTACATCGTGTACTAAGACCGGGGGAAAAATGAAATGAAATCTTATTACAAAGTGATACGTATTGGTCTTTATTCTTTTGCACTTTAGACTTTGTAAAATATTTAACTTTATACATTTTTGTGTATTGCTTTATTGTATTTAAATGCTCAGTTATTTTTGTTATAAGAAAAGTTATTAAACCTGTTATACTGCATAATGCACAGCTAAATTTCAATATCGTGATAATACCGCAATAAAAGCATTAACAAGGGGCAGTCGTGGCCTAATGGTTAGAGAGTTGGACCCAAAGGTTGCGGGTTCGAGTCTCAGGTCCAGTAGGGATTGTAGGTGGAGGGAGTGTATATCCAGCTCTTTCTCCACCCTCAATACCACGACTGAGGCGAGACCCTTGAGCAAGGCACCGAACCCCTAACTGTTCCCTGGGCACTGCAGCATTGGCTGCCCACTGCTCTAGGTGTGTATTCACGGTATGTGTGTGTGTGTGTGT
>SCHK01071621.1:0-15331 GCA_004124795.1 Poropuntius huangchuchieni
TTGGTGATGTCCGATATATAACTAATGCTGATATTTTTTATTTATTTATTTTTTTTATATAATTTAATTGTAGGTTGGCTGCACACACAATTGATACATTTAAATGAATACTTTTGAACACTTGATTGGCACTAGTTAAAAGTAGATATTAATAGAAAAGAAAATTGAATACTTCAATTCAGCAAGGATGCATTAAATAGCGTAATGGTGACAACATTTACATTCTCAAAGATTCTTTTTAAAATAAATGCTTTCTGTTCATCAAAGAATCCTGAAAAAGCGTGTCACTTTTAGTTAATATTTGCCTGTATATATTTGCATTTTTTTTTCCCATTAACTTGTTCCAGGTTTTGTAGTAGTGCCTTTTTTGTCCGAGTGGTGCTCTGTTACACATTTACTGTAACGCTTAGACGGAAGGTCTCAGCAGGGCTGAGCCGGTGCTTTTGAGAAGGCCATATGGTGACTCCGTGTGCCTCTGCTCCGCCATGTGCTTCGAGATGGGCTTTAAGCTGCTTACAGCTCCTTCTCCCCCAGACTCGCTCTGGACGCTCTGCTGCACTCATTTCTGCTTGTGATACTCTCTCAGTATAACATCAGATGTCTTTCCCGTTCTTCTTAAAGATTGCTTTTCAGCATGGATAATGTCCACATCCTTGGCTCCATGTACATGGTCATAGTGCAGGATTTGGGATTAGCACAGTACCATGACTCATGTTAATGCTTCTCAAGCCGTGACCCTTTGCAATTGGGTGTGAGTCGATGTCAAGTATTTCAGTGTGTTGGGCTGAGGCTGTCTGCAGAAGAAAGAAACTTCAGCCTCATATGTGTGGCCTGGCACAGTTCTTTAAGCTGAACAGATGGAGCTTTAGGGTCCTCACCTGAACGGCTTATGCTCACTTTAACGCTTGGATATGTGTAATTCAGAAAAACACCTTTTATAGCAAGTCTGAAAATAGAAACTTTTGAGAGTTTAACGCAGGGCACAAAGCAGGAGTAAGTGTGGGAAATTACCTCTCAGACAAACAGATAAGCAGCAAATGACTTCGGATCAAGTGTTCTGCCAATTCATATTTTAATATGAGCACCTGAGTGGCTCACAAAGTGCCTTCAGCTTTTTCCAGGAGTTGGTTTACATGGGAAAACGTGTTGCTAAACAGTCTGGGAACTGAAGCTCCTGCACTGCCGCTGATAAAACTGTATGCTGAAGCCGTCAGCATTCGAGGAATTCCCCATCACGCCCTCCGAAAACATCAACGTGAAGCTTCCACCGTGTTTAGTCATTATGCAATCCCTAATCCTCGCTGTTTCTGTCCTATTGTGTGACAGTCGAGCACCCGCTCGTCACAGTAAATTCCTCACTTCGGAGATGTTGAGCGCTAACTGGATTAACCCAGAATGCCCTCTCCACATTCACAAAGCACAGAAATGGCATTAGATGTAGTTTAATCATTAACAAGTGTATCACGCACACATACGTCTGTGGTTTAGGAGGTTCCTGGGGAAGCTTTCGGAAATGTGAAGTCTGTACGTTTTCCCTGAAGGGTTTGGGAGGGAGAAACGCTCCTTGGCTTTGACAGTTGTGGAAGATCTTGTGACTGGTTACATAGTAGGCTCTTTCAGCTAATCTGACGTCTCCCACCCAGCTGCACATATTAAATGTCCAGGCTTATTATCGCAGCTCTGTCGGCATTGTCCTCCTTTATCGGCCGTGACTCGTATGACGACTGTGAAGAGAGAGAAGGAAATGTTTATTATGCAGCTGGAGTTTCGAATGTGTAAAATACTAGCTGTATGTTGTTATTTTAGGTCGAGGTTTCAAGCCTTCCTCCGTTTTATCGGCACCCAATACAACTTTCATAACAGATGTTGTCAGACCATTTGGTGCAACATAAAGTCAATCAGCTGACACCACTAACAGGAAGCAAACTATTGAACTCTAACCGTAGAAGTAAGTGAAATGAGGAAATCGAATAACATATTTTACCTATTGCCTGTAATAGCTGTGCTTAATTGCTTTGAACCAGAAAGTGGTTTTTCCAGCTCAAGTATGTGCCTGAGTTTCAAGGAGTTGTTTTAATAGAGGTTTTTAATACAATGGCCCTCTGAAAGCTTGAACGGGTGTGTGCGTTGTGGCAGATTTATGCTGTTGTCTGCAGAACAGGTTTAATCTATGTAGGGCTCCTCCCTGCCCTGCTCTACACATCTAATGTTCATTCGTAGGTGCCTGTCCAGCAGGTGTTCCTCTCTTACCTGCTGTGAACTACATGTTTGTGCATTGAAAGGGTGTGAGATGATACTTCACATTATATCCTGATGCATTGGTCTCGATTCATGAAATTCGGTGGAGAGAAATTTCATGACCACGCTTTTCTTATTGGGTGCCTTTTGATGCGGAGTCAAAATTAAAAGTAAAAAAAATTATTTTCATTAAAATATTTGGTGACACTTTCCTTGATACACTTGTTACATACATTTGCTATAGTAATAACAGTGAATTATGTATAATTATATGCATAAACCTCCGGTGAGAATATGCTAGCCTCGCAAGAACCAAGTTTTGTTTACAGCAAAGGAAAACCACTTGAGAGGGTCCCCCACCCCCAGTACATTTTTTAATACAACTCCAACTGTATTCGCCTGACAGAAGTCGTATACACCTAGCATGGCTTGAGGATGAGTAAATCATGGGGTAATTTTCATTTTTGGGTGAACTATCCCTTTAATTAGTATTACTTAGTACAGCAGAAATTGCATAGCAATAATAACACATTTAAATAATGTTTGAACATACATTTGGTTACATGCACTTTTTTGTTCATTCATCTAGCTGCTGTGATCTTGAGTTTACTAAAATGCTGAACTTTTCAGTCATGCCCTTTGTCGTTTACTTGTTTCTGGCAATTAAAAGGTAAATCTCTCTTTGTAACATCCAGATGTGTTAGAATGACTCCTGCTTCTTGCCAGTTGTGCATGAAAATGTCACACCTCTAAATTAGCATAGCAGCAGTCACAAGGTCTGCTTTGGCTTTCACTGCAAATCTGTCTTCTTGATGGGATGTTTCAGGGCTGTACAGTGTGAGCGTTTCACTCATTTGCAAGTGAAAATTACTCTGCAAATGTGAAATTATTTTACCATCTGACACCTGATCAAATCTCAGACTTCGTTATATAAGGAAAAACTCACTTAACCTTTACATTTCACACACTTTTTGTTGCTTTCCATTGGTGTCAAAATAGGTTTAAGAAGTTGAGGTTTTCATGCAAGATGTGTTCTTGCATTCTGTCTTTGCCTTTTTTTTTGTTTTTTTTTGCTTGCATCTTGCCCATGCCCCTACGAGTTTTGTGCTATGTATAGTGATACTGAAATCAGGTCAGTTTTGAGCTCGATTTGAGGCTTGTTTTATACTTTTAAAATCCTCCTTTTAGTCAAAACAATTATTCAAACTGATGGCATCTTTGGTACACTGTTTGTGTTGAAGCTGATTCAAACTGAACAAAATAGGCCATCTGAGCATATTTTTTTTTTTCTTCGTAAGTTTCTATAGTAGTGAACAGCTCATTTTGCCATTACTGTACCCCAACCCAGCATCCCTCCTTTGTGTGACCGCCCTTGGCCCGATTATGGCTTTCATTCATCTGTAAAAACATGTTTAACCCCTTGTCCCCTTCCTCTTTCTGCTGCACGAGCCGTATCGTCCCACTAAGCCGTCCCTCGAGGGTCTCTTGAGTGGAGTGGCTGTCTGCAGCTGTCCTGCTCAAAGCGTACAGTCAGTGCTCGCTGGATGGATGAGATCTGTAGAGAAGTGAAATCAAGCACCTTCTGTCTGCCGTCCAGGCCTGTGTTTATACTGGAGTGCGCAGTCTTCCATGAAATACAGCAGCTTGAGGGTGATGCTAGTGTTTTCTTATGTCAACAAAGTATTCTTTTTAAAGCTTCTAAACACATTTTCTAGTTTCTTGGCATCACAGTAATGCTTCAAATGTAAGCTCAGTTTATTACATGGCACAGTCTTGCTGTGCTGTAATTGCAGCAGGTAGGGTGTTAAAATAATCTTTCATTACTCACTAATTTGCCTAATTGGCTTATGAGGCCAAACTGTAAGCCCTTCACTCTTATTTGGCCAGCTTACTTCATACCACATGCAGCAAAACCATTTAAGATATGTGTTAGCCAACAGGATTACAGGAGCATCTTGAGAACAGCCAGTAATGTTTTCAATAGCAAACCCAGCTTGTGACCTGCCATCCATTGCTTTGTAATTCTCAGTGGACTTCAGAATAGTATTCTTGACTTACTAGGTCTTTTAAAGTTCATAATGGTGTTTAAATGATTGTGAAGAATGTGTTTGTCTCATGCTCACAAAGGCTGCATTTATTTGATAAAAATACAATAAAAACTATTTGAATATATTTTAAAATGTAATGTATTCCTGTGATAGCAGTGTTGAAATTTCAGCAGCCATTACTTCAGTGTCCCATGATCCTTCAGAAATCATTCTGATATGCTGATTTGCTGCTCAAGAAGCATTTATCAATGCTGAAAATAGTTGTGCTGTTTACTGTTTTTCAGAATTCTTTGATAAATAGAAGGAAACGGCATTTGTAAGAATTTTAATCTTAATACCTCAAGCTTTTGAATAGTTTTATACAATTGCACAAAATATTGGTAGCATTCTATACTAAAATCTTGCCCTTTTGCCTACTCAACTTCAATTATTTGCTTGCTTTGTAAATATTTTCCATTCCAAATAATAATTCACACAATGCCAACATGCAGTACTTAAACCTTAGATTGAAATATTGTATTTGGACATTAGCTTGGAACATACTACACATTGGTGTTTATTGATCATTTATAAGCTGTTATAAAAATTATGTAGTTGTTGTATATATTGACTTTTCCGAATGATATTGGAAACTCTGAAATGAGATATTAATTATGTAATGATTTTAGGAGCTTTCTTTTAGATTATATTCAGACACACTGTCCATCCCTGAATCTGATTGTTTTAGAAACCACAAAATAGCACTGAACAAAGTCATCATTTGAGTGAATATGAGAGTGGTTCGGTAGTTTTCCTACTGTACCTCAGTCAGAGCTTGTTTAGTCTGGTCATTGTCTTGACTTTCTGCTTCTGTCTTGTGAGCCAGCACATGAGATGTTAGTAAGTGAGGGCTTCCCCCTACGGCCCACAGAACTGGGCCGGCAGTCCACATAAATCACAGCTGCCATTGTGTGTGCTGCAGTAAACCTACCCTCATCCCCCGTCCCTCTCCTCCCTTTCGCCTCTTTTCTCGTGCTGCTCAGACTGCAGAGGACTTGGAGATCACACTGTGCTGAGCCTCTTTCACACGGGCTACGTCCACACGAAGCCAGAGCTTTCCCTATCCAAATTTTTTTTCCCCTCATCTCAAGAAATATCTGCGTCCACACGAAACCCACACAAAACAATGTACTATCAGTATGTGGCACTGTAATTCTGCCACAGAGATACGCTAAAAACGGAGAAGAAGACTTGGACTATGCGCAAAAACCTTGTGCGCGGTATACAAACAAACATGGAACAATACGTTTATTAATCTGTGTTAATGTTAGATGATAGATAGATAGATAGATAGATATAGCACATCATAGAGTAGCAGCAGGTGCACTGATGCATGTGTAAAATTAATCCTGTTGAAGAGAGGAAATTCTGGTTAAGGGCAGGAATAGGACTGTGGTGTTTTAACATGTTGGCACTGAAATCTTGCAGCGGCTGCCAGTTCCTCCAGAAACAATGAACACGGTCTCTCCTCCTGTCATCTTCTCACACTCTCACACTCACTTGTTTCGTGAGATTATGCTCTTGATTTGGCCTGGGCCGCAGACTGAGAAGCCTCTACTTAAACTGGCCTGAAATGTGTTACCCTGCTTCCTTTTGTCTGAGCCGGGGAGCAGCTGGCTCACACATCCTGTCCCCGCCCCTCTCGGGGAGTTTGATTCCGGAGGAGGATTAACACTGGGAGCCCCTCACCCTCTCTGAGACTCACTCACTCTCTGTCATCTGCATTTCTGTCTTCACTATTGATTGCAGAAAGTGTGTAGACTTAGTGGCATTGTAAACTTCTAAGATCAGCATGTACATCTGTTTTCATGTCCCTTTAATCTCACACGCTTGCACCAGAAACATGAGCCAGTCACCTGTCTCTCTGGGTAAACATGGGCGGCACCAGTCGTCATCCAGTGCAGGGTAGCGTCAGTGTTTACTACAGGTCGCAGACTCAAGCTCCACTTCCCTGTGTTCACCTCCGACCAGGAAACACCCCCTATAATCATTTACAGCCTTAACTGTTCTGCTTGTGTTTTTCAGGCTTATAAACACATACACTTTGCCACTGCTGGGTGTATCTGTTCCTGTTCATACTCCATGGCTGCTTTTCAGTTGTCAATTTTTTTTAATGGTCAGTTATTTGGAAAATATTCATATTGTGTTAATTAGCCTCATTGTTTTTATCTCATGTAAATATAAAATTGAGTAGTGGTTTTTGGGGCCAAATTCACAAAACATTCTTAAGAATAAATTTCTGCCATTTTCTATAATTGTTTAGCCTAACAAAGAATAGAATAAAAATATTTCTTTTTTTTTTCTTTTTTTTTAAGATTGTTCTAAAGGAAAAACTTGAGAAGAAAAGAATGTCCTTAAAAATTATTGTAAATAACCTCTTAAAATTAGGAGAAATTTAACTGTTTCAGATCCCCAAAAGTGAGATGTTTAATGAACTTGTTTCAAATGTTAGCTACATATAATACATATTACTATTATTAGGGATGTGTATGAGTTCTCTGAAGTGACACTAGTAGTCGATAGTGTAAACAAAGATCGTTCTTAATGCATTTTGAGTTTTTGCTGAATTCAGAAACAACTATTCAAAAACAAATCAAATAGAGGCTCCATTTTTTTTAATGATTATTAAATTCTGGAGGAGGCGCAAAAAGACAGCCTTTGAGGTGTTGAAATTTTATCACCATTTTAAAAAAAAATGATCCACCATACAATTAGCGAACACTAAAGCCTGTCAAGGAGAGAAGAAAATCTTAAAATATTTTAGAAGTTCTTAAGAATTTCCAAGAATTGCACATTAAATTATTTCCTTTGTTTTCCTAAGATGATTTTCATGAATCCAGCCCCTGGTCACACTTTTGTCCAATTTCTGTTTTGGTGCATACTTTTGTTTGCAGTTTTTCATGCCAGTAATTTGTGAGTCTTGATACCTGCCTGGGCCGTCTAGACATTTGAACAGGTCATAGTTACTGTACGTTCACCCCCAAGCACATCCTCGTGATTACTATTTACTTGTCACAATACGAACGTTTCCATGGATCTGACCCTTCCAGCAGCTCCTCCTCTATCTGCCTCAACACCTGTCGTGTAAATCTTTCTCTGTGTGTGGAGCACAATGTCCGTGCGTGCTGTGGGACAGAGTAAACACACAGACTCCAGTACAGATGGCCCAGTCTGGCTGGTCTCCTCCAGATACTGGGATAGGTGTTACTGTAGATGGCGGCACCCTGTCGTCTGAACTCTGATCTCCTGCTTTGTCGGAGAAGGTACAGACCTTTTATTGCAGTAAGCTATTAATAAGGCAAGGGTTGGGCAGGTTTGTCCTATATGACTTGTCTTGCTTTGTAAATGGTGTGTTTTCTCTGATAAAAGTGATAAAGCATGTTTGAGTGAGCGATTTGGATGCAGCGTGCTGACACTATGTTCTAGTGGTTTTTTCTCTCTTTAGTTTGCTTGTTCTTGTTGGTGACTCATGCAACACACAGAAGCTGTATAGCAAATCCCCACGGACTCACGTTTCCATGGCCACAGGATGCAAGGCGAGCCCACGTGGAGAGCACACTGCTGTTGCTACGTGGACATAGCATCTCCCACTCCTACGTTTTATCTTTGTTGCAAGTTAGATGCGTTTGCATTTGACTGTAAATATCAACTTGGTATGAACAGCACTGGAAAAGGACAGGGTGTGTGGTACCTTACTGATCTCTCACTTGAAACTTTGTGTAGTAAAAATTAAATCTTGTTTTTAAAATTTGGAGCATTTGTCATGTGAAAATGCTTTTATTGGCTGCAGTGAGAGCAAAGTTACAAAGGTCTCTCAGTCGAGACAGGAAGGAAGTTCATCTGCTATGCACTTTCATATTGCGTTTAATCTCATTGCTGGTCAAGCACTCTGACTGATAACTTCTCTTGTGGCTTTGAAGGTTGATGGACCTGAACACTAGACCGGCTCCAGAGAAAGAGCTTTTAAAATGGCACCTAAATAAATGATGACTGTCAGCTGGCAGTGTTGGACAACTGCTGTGATTCTCATTGTGTTGAGGTCATTTCAGATGTGTCTTTTCATAAATTTTCGTTTGATTGAAAACAGAATTATGTGCACTACTCTTGAACAATATCAGTGTTATACTGGTTATTTTTGAGGTCATCTATTGCTTAGATGTAATCTTTTTTTTTTTTTTTTTTTTTTTTTAAACAACAATAATAATTTTATCTAGACAGAAGTGTGTGCACATAGGACCGATAGGACCCACCAAATGATTGTTTGGCTTCTGTCATTTAACAGATGGTTGTGGGAGGTGCATGAATAACAAATTGTAGAGCTGGAGTGAAGGATCTCCAACTGGGACTGAACCTGCAACCTTTTGTATCTATCCGCCCAGTTTCTTAACTACTAAACACTTAACAGCACGTAACTTGTACATGTAGCATTTGCCTTGAGATTAAGTTTAGCCTGAAACTGAGAAATCTGTTTAGGGCTACATTTTGGGTCTAGCTGAGCTTTGAAAATGCATTTCTCTTATTTCTCGCCAGTTAGGAATGCATCCAGTTTCTTCTTAGCAACTGGACATATTTGTGAGAATATCACTCCTCTTTTTATATCCTGCTGCTCCAAGGAACTTAATACAATTCAAGTAAAGACTGAATTCAGCACTGCCGTTAACTAATTGGACATTGATGATAAATGTTTGTGTGGAGCATGTTGTTTCTTTGCATAAATCCAACAGATTAACACAACAGCATGAAATTAGAAGCTGAGGTTCATATTCATCAGAATACTCTGATATCAGAACGTTCTCAAGCTTGGTGCTGGGAGCATCTAGATTATTTGGATTGTAATGGACATTTGTTTAAAATTAATAGTAAAGTAGTGACGCATCAGGAGTGTCTTCATGTCACAGGAGGCTTTAGTCCTGCGTCTCTCGGGGGTCCAGACTGAACCTCAGAGACAGGCGTACTGCACAATCCTCATCATAACACATGCTGTGAACTCACTTTAAAGTCTTATTCACAGCCCAAGCAAATATTCACTAGGAACAAAACCTTAAATCGAAACTGCATTCCTGTGGATCTTTTTACAACAAGACCACACTTTGTCCAGTAGCAGAATAGTTGAAGCTCAAAAAACTGACCGATAATTTTTTTTTTTGGTTGGCAAACCTGAGTATTTTTCTTGTATGAATGTTGAACCAACCAGGAAATCAAGCTCATTGTAGTTTAACCAAGCATGACCGCATTTACCAGTTATTCCTCTGTTTCAGTCTCCTGTTCTAATCAAAAGTTTCTTTTATGTTTCACGACTTAACTAATATGGTACCAGTTTAATGGGCTCGAAAGAAGGACTGTTTTCTGTGTGCTTGTTCATGCGTGTTTCTGCCTGTCTGTGTTTATATCTGCAGCCCGTTTTGTCAGAGTACGACTCCTTCAGTGCCTCGACACGCACGGTGCCCAAAACAGACCAAAATGGCCCTTTGTTTACCACAGGGTGTGTGTGAGAGTGAGTGAGTGAGGGCTCGGGCGCTGCTGATTTGTTGACGTGTGTGTTTGTCTTGTTGATTCCTCTGTTTTGAGAGTGCTGTGGTGGACAGGAAGTGGGAATAATGGAGAGAGTTGAGGAATGTAGTGTTTTTGTTTTGCAGAGCCTCTCTTAACCATCACACTGCTGCCGAGACCAGAGCTTTCTCTGTCTAACAACGTGGCCCAATCAGACTCTACAAGCTCTTCTGTGTAAACCTGAGCTTTTGTATTAACCAGACAAGAAAGAGGTCATTTGATCGATTTGGTGGTGTTTCCTACTAGTAGCCCTGCATACTGTCCAAAATCCTGCTGTGGAAAGACAAATTGCTTGATGCTGGGAACTTGCATTGGACATGGTGCGCCACAAATGTAGAATCTGCTATCATGATGTTTTGTGTAGCAGATTTGGCTCACATTTGTTGTGTGGATTGAAAAGTGTACAGCTCCACAGCCTGAGATGTTTAGTGTCCAGTTGTTTTAACTCTCTTAAAGGGATAGTTCACAAAAATGAAATTTTTTACTCGCTACATGAAGTCATTCCAAACTTTTAGTGACTTTCTTCTATGGAATGTAAAAGAAGATATTTTGAAGAATGTTGGTAGCAGTTTAGGTGACAGTTGACTTTCATTGCATGGACAAAAACATTGAGACATTTCACAAAATATATAGAGCCCTATGATTTTCAAGATGCAAAAACACAGACGGAATCATGAAATCCAGTCATAAAAACGTAATTTACTGTATAAGGCAGATTGTGATTGTATTTGGCAAATTTTGAATGGATAAATGAAAAAGTAGGACAGTACACATCAAAGTGTCTGTGAATATTAATTCACAAAATTACCCTTTAAATATAAATCCTGCTTTTTCTGCGTGTCTCTGTGTGAATGAATGGTGTGAACACGTGGTTTTGTTTACTACACACATACTGAAGTGTGCGATGCTCTCAGCGATTTCAGCCTCTGCCGCTATGAACATAACTTCTAGAACTGCTCCGAGAGTCACTTCATGAGCATTTTACCATTTCTTTTGAGAAAAACTATGGTCATATCATATACAAGCAGAAACATAAAGGCCTTCACAGCAACCCATCAAAATAACATGTTGGTTTAACTTGAAAAAAACGTTACAGTAATATTAGTGAAATTATAGTAGTACTACTACTAATAATATTATTATTGAAATATTTTTAATGCAAATGTCTGGATAAAATATTATAATAAATGCTTGGGATCCAGAAAATTAATGGAAATAAAATTTGTTAAAAATAAAACTGAATTTGAGGAAGATAAAACATTTCATAGGTCCTTAATGTAATTTTAGTTAAACTTTTAAAAAATTGCTGTTTAATATTGTAAGTTGCTTGATTTCAATTAAGTAAGCATGTTGTGTGATGAATAAAATTTAATTTTACCATTAAAACAAAGTCTAGAAAAATTTAAATGGAAAAAAAGGAATCCAGACAATTTAAAATGGAAAAACCTGAATTCGGGAGAAAAAAATGGATTTCATAGGACCCTACATTTTATCTTTAGTTTTATCTCAGATCTCACCGCTGTCTATTAGTGTTCAGTTGGCTTGACATGAGCTGTTAAGACTGAAGCTTTTAATTAAATCAAATTAATTGGGACTGTGGAGGGCACATTTTAGCAGAAGTTTTTCATTAAAAGAATGTGATGTTTATAGTTGTCTTTGTGTGTGGTCTGTCGTATGCGCTTCAAACAGTACTAATCATCATGCTTGAGCTCCTCCAGTGTCTGTCTCGGTTGTAAGTGGAGGAGCAGCTCCACTCCCATCAGTCTGTTCACTAGTAACGGTTCAGCAGTGATCATACAGCTTGGCTTCAGAGTCCACTCAAGAAAGTGGATCTCAGTATGTTCAAACAGCACGTGTGATGTGTCTGGTCAGTGTCCCTCATGACTGTTTGTCTAAGCTTGCGTTACAGCAGATTTGTTGAGTCTGTTTGGTAGTTGAGCCTCCAGCATGGCCCTTCTTCCATGTTTCAGGAAAAAGCAAATCACTGCTGGTTGGAAAACATTTTTATTTATTCCCTTCTTGTGAGGAAGTGTTTCTCACAATCTAAAAGTTGTTTGCCAAATTCTATTACATCAGTCCTCAATCTACAATCTGCATCTTTTAAAGAAATATAACTATAGGAAGTATTGGGAACTTTGTGTGTTTGTGTTTGGGTGTGTGTACGTGTAAATAGATGTGTTGACGCATTGTTTTCATTGGCTTTTGTTAACATGTGACTGTTGATGAAGTGCAGACATGATATGACTGTACAGTGCCCTCTGTACATCCACACATCTATTTCTAGGGAAGAATGGAAAAACTCAGTCTTTTCTCTTCTGTCTTTTTTGTTTTTCTGAAAAGGCCGACCTGAAATTTTTTTCAAATATACATGTAATCCTTTTTGACTTGAAGGTTCCCTATTTTCCAACACAATATTTCTATTGGCTAAAATTTTTCGTCTGATATTAGTCTAGAAGTATAACAGCTAAGGTATTTTTGTTTTCATTTTATAATATAATTAAATAAGTTATCCTGTTATGGCCCCTTGGAAGTTTGGCACCTTGTTTGAAAACCACTGACCTAGACATTTTTTGCAACATGTTATTCAAAGTTATATTTGTTTTTTGTCAAGATATATTATTTGCGCTATAGTTTAGGTGTGTTGTTAAGGCTAGTAATGCGTTAAACAGACATATAATTGAAGGAGTCACGTTTGGGTGTGGTCTATCCTCTTTTGGTGGTGCACGTTGTCATTTGGTCATAGCAACGGTCGCTTGGAAATAGAGCCACTGGTAGCTTAAATGAAGCCGGTTCTGCTCTATGGTTGGACTATCTCCAGTTGGAACAGTTGACATGTTTTGATCTCCTGGAATGTACAGGGAATTTTTGGAATTCAGAATGTCCGCTTTGTTCAGAAAGTGCTGCCTGAGTGATCACTTAAAGCTGCAGTGTGACATGAAGTGTGTGCGTTTTAAAAGTTTGATTTTAGTCAGACTGAAGTAATAGGTGGTTTAGCAAATAGACAATGTCCTCACAAACTCAAGCCATTGCTTGAGTCAGAAGTTGACATGTCATAGCATTTAAACAGAGCATTGCTAAAAGCATCTCAGAGCCACAGTGTTTAAAAAGAGCTGGAATGTGTTCTTCAGGGCTTTTCTGTTTCATAAACTCCTCACGGTGCATTTCAAGCTCAAGGCTCTTATAAATGAGTGACGTATGTAATGCCTCAAGACTGTCATTGCTAACAGTATGATGACCTGTACATGACCTTATGTTTATCTGATGCTCACAGCACAACTCATGACCCTTACATTCGAATGGACTTGTACTGAAAAGAACGGATGAATGTTTAGAGATGCACAAACACATCTTCAACATAGATCAATGACTGCATGCTTTCTATGGCTCATCAGAACGCTTATTGGCTTCATTTAAAATGGTACATGGTATTTCTGCTGTGACCCATCACATATTCTAGTCTCTTCTGTTTTTCTGCTGGAAGATAAAACAAAGATTGCCTGCTATATCAGTTTAGAATAACTCATTATTACAAGCCTGTTTCTTGTGTCATCACATAGAATGATTAACTTTATCAAAATATTTGGGTGGTTTTGGACTGTTTTTTGCTTTTGTTAGAGAGACCATAGAGCCTATATGGATTTTGAAGGTCTGTACAAAATGTGACAATTTTTGGGTGAACTATTCCTTTAAATTTATGACATGTTTTTAACTGTAGCTACCTGCATAATCCATGTAAATGGCACAGTTGTTTGATATGACTCTGTTGCCCCCTTGAGTACTGTCTAGTTTTATTGCTTGTGTTCTTCTGAACTTGAATTCTGGGAATGTTGCTTGAGCTGCAGAGACTTGACCACATGATTGTTGGACAGGCCTACAAACACTCGCTTTCACAATGAGGCTTTGTGCTTATCTGCTTTCTAGCTGCCGTTTCAGGACAGGCTATACCGCGCACAGTTTGCTGTTTTTCTGCACTTTTTATTTTCTTTTATCCCTCTCCATCCAGTGGAAATTGGCTACTACTGATCATGGGGATTGAATTGGTCACATGACTGAATGCCTTTCCTGTATGGTGTATTGTGTCTTACAGATGGCAGACACAAAGACGTGCAGGTTCAAACACCATTCTAGCAAATGAGGAATTGAGAAAAATTAATGGGGAATCGTCCTTAAATACAGTATATCAGTATTGTGTAAAATGTCTAAAATGTATGCATGTGTGAATATACAAACTGATGGAAATTGTAAAACTATCCAGATCCTAATAGAAGAATGGAGCTGTGGCCGGAAACAGGAGGAACACACACGCAGCTCTGAATAAAACATGGGATGAGCAACAACAACAAGACTGTCATCTCTTTCTACTTGAACAAGCTGGCACCTTATACAACACAAACTAGTTTGTTGTAGAAAATACTTATGGACAAGGAAAATATAAGGGATGGTCCAGGTTAAGATGAGCTCTACGAACAGTATCTATTGTGTGATGTTGATTAACACTTGGAAAAAAAGTGTTGACAGTTATGAACATACAAGAGAAGTTTATTGGGCAAACATACAGCAACCTTAAAAAAAAACAAAAAAAACTCATTCACACTGTAACAACTCAATCTTCCAATGAAATGATAGACATCTCTCTGATTATGCATGTCAGATTGCATGACTGCCTGCTTGCATAATTTCTGGAGTGCAATGCCCACATCTTAGCATGGTTTCTCCCAAGGTTTTTTTCTCCATTTCTGTTTTGGTTCCTTGCCACTGTCGCCTCTGGCTTGCTTAGTTGGGGACACTTAATTTCAAGTGAAATCGTCAACTTGATTGCACAGATACTATTTGAATGGAACTGAGCTGGACGAAGACATCACTGAATCAATGATCATCTAACTTTGCATTATTACACACTATTTTCCTAGGTTTAATACTGTAAAACTGCTTTGACGCAATCTGTACTGTTAAAAGCGCTAAAGGTGACTTGGCTCGACATCTCACAATCCAGTCAACAAACAAAATGGACAGAACCAAGTCCCCCCACCCTTATTTTTTTTTTCCGATAATCGGTTTCACTCAGATGCATGCCACAATACAGAAGAATAGATGTTGCTACTTCCGTTTCATCACAGCTTGAACATAAATGTTTTTTGAAGACATTTTTCTGCAGATACATGAAAATCGGTTGTTGCCTTTAAGAGAAGTTCACATTGGATAAACTCCCTCTAGACTGCTTAATTTAAGATTAAAACAGAGCGCATAATAATTTGGTGTAGAATTTATGACGCTCAGTTGTGCAATACTAGCTGTGATGTACTAAAACAGGAAGCAGTCCATCAGGCACAGCATATGGCGTCTTTGGCACCTCAGTGCATTTGTCTTGCTTTTTATCTGGAAATTTACATGGTTATGTTATGTCATTTTATTTTAAAGAGGTTTCCAAAACCTTTTTGTTTGGACAAACAGTTATC
>SCHK01071887.1:6982-44599 GCA_004124795.1 Poropuntius huangchuchieni
TGCGATGCAATGCAACGCGTAAAAAGAAAGTATAAGTCATTATAATCAGTAATTATAATAAATGGATGCAACAAATGCTTCGTTTGTAATGGGTTTTTATTGTTTTTGTGTCATTGCGCCAGGACACGGCATCATAATACAGTAAGGGGCATAACATCTATCTATCTATCTATCTATCTATCTATCTATATTGAGTTGCATTCAACAATTTCTCCAGCTAGCTGTTTCCAGATGTACTCAACTGTGCAGTTTGGGAAAAACTCATTTGTAATATGTCAGTCAGTGGGCAGAGAACATCCTAGACACTGAGAAGTTGTAAAAAACAAAAAAACAAAAAACAAAGTAAGGCTTTTTCCACAAAGAGGGAGCAGAATATCCCATGGTTGAGTGGACAAATCTGCTAATGCTGTTTTTCTCTAAAGGTTGAACGTAAATCTTACAGTAAAGCGAGATAATGGACTTCTGTGTGAGTTTATAGGAAGAACAATTGCACTCAGCGCTAATGCCCAGTGGTGTGAGCATTCACAAATAGAAACATTCATTATTTAGGATCATATGGCACTCGAGACAGTGCTCTTCATTCTGTGGTTTGAGCTAAAGGATAAATTCCACCTGACACAGTTCAGCCTCACTCAATCAATCATACAGGCAAATGCACGAGGTGGCATTCTTTGACCATAAAGTGTCAGCTTTGATAAATCTTCATTATGAATTGTAAACTGTGGCTTTCTGTTGACAGTGAGGTTTTGGAACGGCATGCTGAAGCCTAATGAGAATGACTGATTTGACACATACATACACAAACACACTGTGAAATCATTATCTTAACAAAAGTAAAACAGTTTAATTGGACATTTTCTGTATATGTGTAATCTCAAAATTTAGCAAATAAATTCATTGACATTAATTAGACAGTCTATAGATAAAATATATTTATATTTAACAGTGGCTTTTTGAAATATGCCATACTTCTGTGTACTGTTTCTGCTGTATGCAGTATGTATACTGTGTACAACAAGTTTTCTGTAACATGGAATACACAGCATATTTTAAGATATACTGAGCTTATTCATTAGAGGACATATGGGATACTGCAGCCTTTAATGCATTGCGCTTGATGTGACATACCATTTCCACTGGGATCTTTCTCTTGCCTCATTATTTGATCAGACGGCCTGAAGTTAAAAACAACACCAAGACAAAATGACATTGTGTTGTCAATTTAATAAAAAAAAAAAGATCTTATTATGAGAGAACTTTTTCTGCATTTGTCATATGACAGTGTGTTTAGTTAAAGATGAAATGTATGAGTTTTCTGTCAGAAGTATTTTATAAAATAAATGATACTGCTTTGATTTCTATTCTTGTTTATTATGTAGTTATACTGTATGGGCAGTTATTAGATAGCATTTATGGCACCTTTAAAAACACTGTGAAACAAGAGGTTAGATAGTCTTTCTAAACATGCCATTTGCAATAACTGTTTTAAATTAATTTATTATTAAAATGATAGAATAGAATTATTATTAAAATGATAGATTTTTAAATAGATTAAAAATAAAATAGAATAGTTAATTTAAACAGATTTGAACTGCCATTCAGCTTGAACAAAACCCATTGTTGCATCATTGTTTGCTTATTCCCAGCATGCATGTGGCATATAAATGATACAGATAGTGTTATAGGATTATTATTTTATTGTTTACTGGCTTTATTTATGCTGCTGCTGCTGTTTTATCATCACTGTTAGTTATTTGTTATGTGGTGATGGTGTTCAGAGCTCATTTTTTTCCTTAATGATGTTTGTTGAGGTTTGTGTGTTAAGCTCTGAAGTTGCTGTATATATGAAACTATTGAAATTATAGTTGTGTCTGCCGTACTTTCTTATCTTCAGATACTGCATGATCTTTGCTCTGCAGAGCTGTGCTAACTTAATCAATTGAACCATGTATAAAATTTTAATTATGATAAAGTTGTATTTATAGTTACATTCATTGACTGAAGATTTATTGAACAAGCAAGTTCAAATAGGATGGTTTATGTTTCTGAATTAATTTAGCTTTAAATATTGAGTTGACTGTCTTTATAATTCAAGACATGTTAACTTGTATACACAAACTAATATCATTGTGTCCCACAACTCATTAAAAAAATTGGTTAGATTTCCTGCTCTAGCTGTATAATTTCAGTTGGATGGACTTTAATTGAGTTTACTCAGAAAGGGCTTGCAATTTTGTCTTATTTCTTAAAGAGAGGTTCACATTTTGTAGAGGTTTTTTTGTAAAGCCCATCAGAAAATATTGACCCACCTTCATTGACAGCCACAGTTGTCATAGATGCACACAAAAAGTTTAAAGCCATTTGACTGTATTGATTCACATTGTCAATTCTATCAGAAGTCTGGAAGGGTTATTTCAGTCCTTGACTCAAGATAAATGTGAATTTTCTATATACAATATATAGCCTATATATTATCAAAAGTGGAGCACTGAATAATGCTTTTTTCAGTGTTAGTAAAAGAAACAGACTCAAATTCTCTCCCATGAAAAGGGTTTCTTCTCTGTGTCAGTACATCAATATATTAAGGTGAGAAGGTATGTTTTCATTGATCTGTTTTGCTCACACTAACTATACTCAGAGGTATAACATTCTCAACTGTGAGCTTCCGAAAAAAGAAAAAAAACCCACCATCAACAGTATTTGGAAGCGCTGAGAGCTTTTGTGGCACCGTTACTTCACACTCTGACTTTCCTCTTAGCTTTGTCCTCTTATATCTTCTTTCCCCTTTTTTTACACAATCTTTATCTGCTTTTTCCCCCCCATGCAGACACTTGCTGGCTCGCACAAATATATTTGATATCACAGAGTTTCATCATAAATTACAAATTGATTCCAGCCTGGCAACAAGCCTCTTACACAATTAATACCCCAGTTGCATATTAATAAAGCAGCTATCAAATCAATATACACTGGGACAAATGAACATTATCACCCTTGGATATAAGCAGCAGCAAGGCAGCCTGATCATTTTAGTTAAAAATATACTGTGCTATAGCCAAAAAAGAAAAAAAAAGCGCGCTCACACACACACACACACACAAAAGGTTTTTTTTATTTGAAAACATCTTTTTCGACTGTCAACAATTCTCTGTAATTCCATAAAATTATAAGAAAGCTAATGAGTTATATACAATATCAGTTATGTGAAAAGAAAGAATAAATTCTCTGAATCTTTTGAATGGGTGGTCTTCTTTTCATTCCTATTCTTGCTCGTCCTATACCAGATGGCACAATGCCGACCTGAGGTGAAGGGAGTATTTAGCAACAGCAAACATAATAATTCCAGTCCTGCAAATGGAATGGAATGAATTTCCTTTCCTGTCAGGCAATATTGACCAAGCCAGCAGTAAAAGAGCCTTGAATAAAATGAGTTTCTAATCCTGACCACCAGAACCTGTGAAAGGATAGAACGCATAGAGCAGGATTCACAGACTGGTCAAATGTCAAGTTTTTGAAATGGCCATTGACTTGAATTGGCTATTCATATTATTGTGTGGAGTCAAAGGTTAGGATAGAGGTTTATCACGTGTGACTCACTGCCGCCGTCGCCCCACACAGGCAGGATGACGCTGTTATGCAATGACACTGCCTCATTGCCTGTGTGTGTGTATATCCAAGTAAGTGTTAGGCAATGGCTCTCCGCCAATGCAACCTAAAAGACTCACTTTGGCACAGCCCTGTCAGTCGAAGAAAAAATGGTGTTTCGATTTGGGGGGTTAGTGGACCATGAAAGCACTGAGTAACCATTGAGCAGTTAGATTTCAGCATTGGTATCTGCGGCACACGCACAGACCGGTCACTTACCGTTTGACGGATACTGCTCACATGACAAGCACAATACAAAAAAACAGAAGGTTTTAATTTGATTTACTTCTACGCATTTTCCACAAATGCTAAAAAATGCAGGGTAAAAAACAACCATTTTTGGGGTTATTTGGCAACCCAGCACTGGTTAAGTAATGGACAGAACGCATGCTGTGTTATTTTGACCCAGTAGGTTGGGCTAAATATTTGACCCAACATGCAGGGTTGTTTTATTTAACTCAAAAATTACTATATTGCTGGCTTAACATTTGTGCATCAATAAAAAAAAAGTTAAACAAAAATGTCCATGTCAAAAAACTCATAAAAATTTGAAGCTTAGGAGCACAGACTTATGTTTGGTATTGTTTTATTATTCTCATAAATCAGTTAACCGGGTTGGAGTGTTGTTATTGTTAACTAAAACAATTCATAAAATGTGTTCAATTAAAGATTAAATAAAATATAAATGAAAATTACAAATGTTCTCTTTGCAGCTAACTAAAATAAAATAACTTGAAATACTAAAATTACTATAATAAAATTAAAGCTAAAGAGAAATATTAAAAACCTTACAGAAAAAAAGCACAAAAAATACATACGTTCCAAATTAAAATTAAAACTGAAAACATAAAAAATAAAGCTAATTCAAAATATTAATAAATACTATTTTAACATAGAGATAATACAAAAATATTGTGTCTTTTAATACTTGCTTTATGTTTAAGGTTCCAGTTTGATACAACGAGCACTTCTGAGGAGGAACCACTGGAACCCCTGTATCTGTTTGCAAGGTTAGTGTCACACTTCTAAGGAACGAGGAGCGAGGAGACGTAGGAGCTTAAACTTCAAAATCTTTAATAAACAAAAAAGCAAGGAACATGGGGGCGCAGAATGACGTTAGACAACGGATTCTAGACAAAAAAACATAGGGCTTAAGTAACAGGACTAAACAAGGAAGGGAAACACAGGTGAAACAAATGGAACTCAATGGGAATGGGAACAACCAAATATGGGCATGAAGAGGGAGAAACTAAGACATGGAGAGAACACAGGTAGCAAAACAACAAGTCAGGAACACAGGGCTAACAATTAGTCAAATAAATTGAGTTCTGAGTAGCAATTTAACTAGATTTAACTAGATATCTACATTCATACCTGTACTGTATGTCTCTGCTGATTCCTTCTTTTTATTCACAGACTGACACTGCTGTGTAATTATTTTATTTATAATTTTTTCCCACACTGATGCAATATACTATATATATCAACTATTTCAGATCAACCTGTCTCTAAATGGCAGGAAAAAGCAAAACAAACTCTTAATGTTTGTAATACACATCACAGAAGACTTTTCCTGTTTAAGCAGGCAGTTCTTTTACATTTAAATTAGCTTGTACGCATTTGGCAGATGCCTTTATTCAAAGTGACTAACAAGGTATCCATTGAAAACTGTGGTGTTGCTAGTGTCATGCTCTTCTGTTTGAACTACCAGAGTAGAATTCTTGAACAGAATGGGCTACATTGTGGGCCAGATGTTAGTCACAAGTCTGTAAATGTGTGACTATTAAAGGAGAGACCTGTTGAATTTTCTTGAATTAGTAATGACTAAGTTCCACATGCTTGTATTGGCACAGGTATTAACAGATTAGAGCATTCACAGTGCTTGTGTATGCAGTGTGATATGGAACTGAGCTTATTTTTGCAGTGTTCAGCAGAAAATATGTTGAAAATGCACTATGAACATATTTATCTTTTGCAATATAGCTTTTATGAGGCAACATAAAATAGAGCAAACTACTAACATTAAAAATGTTTTGGCTTGATTCAAGTTTCGTGGTGGCAAACACACAGCTAACACTTTTTTATTCAGTAAACCTGACTAAATCTAGATATTTTCGAATTATAACTACATTTTTTTAGGTCTGGATTCTGTTTACTTACTGTTTGAATGCAAATGTAATTCCACTTCTCATTTAAATTAGACTGCAAGATAATCAAGTTTTTAATAATTAATAATGTCCTACAATAGCCTATTTAAGTTGCAGGGTTTAGAAAATGCTTGGGTGGATAGTCCATTATTTCAGTATTTATATTAATACATTATTGTATTTTGTTAATATATTGAATTAGTTTTTATTTTTAGTTTTATTGCGTACTTTGTCATTTTTATTAATTTTTCCATTTAGCTTTAATTTATTTTTATTTCAGTTTTAGGTTTAGTCAATTTACTTCAAACCAAACAGTTTTGCCTCCCATTGACTTCCATTGTATTTTTCCATCTTACAAGTCACTAGGAACTAAAAATATTTGTTTACAGTATCTTCTTTTACACTCCACAGAAGAAAGTCAGTCATACAAGTTTGGAATATCATGAGGGTGAGTAAATTATGACAGAATTTTCTTTTTTGGCTGAACTGTCCCTTTAACATAAAAACACTTTATTTTCAGTAAGCAGCAAAAACGCTGCCAGCGTGAACTTTGGCCTGCTGTCGCAGTTAATGTGCTGATTCACTTGCATACTGCTTAAGCATGCAATGCGAAACAGGCACAAGTTTCAGGATCTCGTGGTGTGGGCCTCTGGAGGGTTCAGACCGTGTTAAGTGAATCACTGGAAGAGAAGAGGGACACCGGGAGAGAACGTAAGACGATGAGATGGATGGTGTAGAGGTCGTAAGAGGTAAAGGGACCTAACTCATTGCTGACCCCTGCAGGCTTGCTGTCCGGCGCCTCTTAATCTCAATCAGCGAGGAACGAGGGTTCATCAGTCATTAGCGAGGTATCTAACGGCATCCTCGTCCCATGGCTCCGCACTCATCTTCTGCTCCTTCCCTCCGAGGCTTCTTTCTCTCTCAAATGCGCTTTTCCATCTGTCTCTCTCTCTCTCTCTCTCTTTCCTTGCCCGCCAGGATGATGACCAGCCGTGATTGTGCTTTGGAAACCTGTCTCAGCCTCCAGCTAAACTGCTCATCCATGACCAATCGATGGTAGTGGGGCCCACGGAGGAAGATTCAGAGCGTGTGTGCGTGCGCCTGGTCACCCGTGAGTGCATAAGTGCAGATCAGAGAAAATACCTTTAGGTTAAATTTCAATTCCATTGAGCATCATCTGTCCATCCCTTCAGCATCCCAGGTCCCCTCTGGAGCTCAGCCAACCTTTATTACTGAGCAAAAGAGGGAAACAAGCCTGTCACAGGCAAAGTGATAAAGCATCATTACCACACTGCAGAGGAGGAATGAGGGCAGGTTGCTCTGACACAACTCCTTTCATAAAGAGCTTCACTCTGGCATATTGGACAGACAGTCAAAGAGCTCCAGCAAAGAACAAAATGACTAGTCCGGCCAAATCCTATGCTGGTATTGACATACCCTCTTTCATTACACCCCACTGCGCTGTACTGCACCACAGGCAGGGCTCAGGCTCAAGCTCAGGCTGGTGTGACTTTACAGACGTTGCCATCGGATCTTTCGCATGACAGATGGAATATTTCATTTCACAAAGCAAGTGCTTTGCACTGTAACATGATGAATCTGAACGATCTGGGCATAAGTGAAAATATCAACCATCATTTAAGACGTTTGAGCCATTTAGGACATTTGACTGGCTGTCAAATGTAGTTGCAGTTTATATATAAAAAATAAATACATAAAATCTATCTAACATCTAGTAATACTTTTTGTACCATGGTCAAACTAATACCAATTTGAAGAAGCTGATTGAAAAAGTGTTATTTTTCCTTTTGATTATGTCTTATATGAAGCAACTCAAAAAAAATAAAAATAAAATATATGGCACCTGGTCGTAAATGGTTTTGCAAAATTTAAGAAAAAAAGCACTCAGACACAATAAGCGGAACCAAGTGCCAAAAGACTCGTCTGAAATCCACCAGAAAACATTCAACTGATTTATTCAGCAATACTTCTGTCTGTGATATTAGAATGCAGCAAGTAATGTCTTACAGACATACTGCTGCCATGGTTTGCTTCAGCCTCACAGTTTAACTACAGTGTACAGCTGAAATATAGTCTTTATTTCTTCGTCCATATTTGTCTTCTCATCGTTTCAAGGCCATGAAGTAATGCACATTACTTTCCTCATTCGGTTCCGAGTAATAAATGTGAAGAATTGTGGGGAGATTTTATGACTAAGATCCATCGTTTTCTGTAGATGGCAGTATTAAGTCAAGCATTTTTCAGTACATTGTGCACTTCCCCGTGTCTGCCTGGAAAGAGTGTGTGACTGTATGTGAGGGCAGAAAGTAACCTCGGAGACAATTTCATGCATGTCTCTGTATTTGTGTGTGTGCGCACAGCAAAGGACATTTTTAACTCAGACTAAAAACAAACAGTTTAAAATCACTCTTTTTCTATGTAATTTTCCTCATTTGTTTTCATAAGAGCTTGAATTATATTTTTTCTCCAAAGCCTTTGATACAGATGTTTAAAGAGACAATCACGTAGGCTATCGTGACAGTATGACAAAAAAGCTCTCCATCTACGCTTTCTGAATTTTAAGTTTAACATTTTTATGTCTCTAGAGCCAGCTTGTAAATATGACAGATAGCCCTCCTGGTGTGAAGAGGTGGCAAATGTCATATTTTAATTTCGTAAAGGGCTGTTATTAAATTTGAGCTATTAAATCATCCTTAGTTTATCCAAAGTGTGAACACGCGCACATGTTGTAGGTAGAATTTTGCATGGACATGCTGTGTGCTGACAATCCCAGGACGCACTGCTGTTACGGGGCTTGCAGGTTAAATCAATTGTTTATTCATTTTTTCGACTGAAGCAATTCATTTAACAAATAGCTGTCATCGCCACCCGTGATTAACAATCCCTTCAAGACCTCGGGATGCATCATTTAAGCCATTCCACTTAGTGAGACTGTAAGAAATCCCACCAAAGCTCCCTATTCATTCTAATTCTGCTTTCCAGCGTCTTTCCATTTCATTATAACTCAAAACAAGTCTTCATTTAAGAAGCTCCAACACTGTCTGTGTGCAGATTTTGAAACGCTCATGACAGATGTCGCAACGTTGTCTTCACCTCACAGTGATTGGCTGCCGGCGGGATGTTTTTGCCATTCATTTGAATAAAGTTGAACAGTATCTTACTTTATAACAGCATCACCACTTGAATGTTTAGCGTATATGTATGCATTTAAGATAACAAATAACAATTAACTGAATTTTCTTTAGACACTCCAGTCATATCATTCTGATATGCTGATGGCGCTCAAGAAATATTTCTATTTTTTTAGGATTCTTTGATAAATTTAAAGTTGAAAAGAACATTTATTTGAAATGCATTATTTTAAACAAAGCAAAGGTTTATATATACAAACATACTTTTTTTGATTAGTATTTAGTCTTTTTGGCTTAGTATTTATTTTGCATTCTTTTTCAAACTCTAGTTTAAAAAACAACTTCAGATCATAAAAAAACAAGGGGCACTCTGTATCAGCGTGTATGTTGTATTATTGCACATTGCCCCAGCAAATGTGTATGTGTGTGCCAAAATTCACAGAGGGTCCTGATTAAACATGGGTGTGATGTCAGCGGGGCACTGAGGTGTCATGTTCACACATGTGCCAGTGGGCCTGTGGAACTTCAGCAGGACCAGGAGGTTCGCTGTGAGCATCACAGCTATTGACAGGGCCAAAACCCTTCACGACGTCGCTAGAATAATTATTAGTACAAGGGCTTTGCATTTTTGCATTCACCATTCTCTCTGTGTTCCTGTCTTGCTAATTAAGGTTAAAGGTGAGAAGATAGACTGAGAGAGTGCATGGAATGGTGATGCAAATCCCAACATGACAGAATATTCATTGATGCTAAACAGTGGCGTCAGAACGTCATGGCATGGAGAATGCAGATAATGTCATTAAATCTTGCAAAATTGCAAGTTTTTATTTGATCATGTGTGTCAGCTTTAAGATTAAGTATTCTAGTGTACTCCTAATTGTTGACAAAATAACTAAATATACACTACTGTTCAGTGGTTTAGAGTTGCTCACCAAGGCTGCATTTATTTGATCAAAAATACAGTCAAACTGTAATATAGTTAAATATTATTACAATTTAAATAAGAAAAAATTCCTGTGATGACAAAGCAACATTTTTTAGAAGCCATTACTCCAGTGTTCAGTAACTCTTAAAATTTTGTCAACAGAACAGAAATACTCATGTTGTACTCATGTTGCTGCACTGCAAATATTTAGGCTTCCATAATTATTATGCTTAAGACCAGTTATAGCTGATAGTTTAGTTCAGTTGTAGTATGCCATACCAATTAGTGCATTTTCCAGATTTGTGTGTCAAAAGTATGCAACCTTCATAATGAAGCCAGAGCAACATTTTTAATGAGGTTTGAATCACTGACATGCAATTATATAATTACTGATGGTAGGATTTTGATACCTTCTCTCCCTGGAGTCTTAACAATATAGCTGCTTGACACTGGGCCTTGTTTAACTTGGAGAAACTGCAATCCTTTTAATTACTGACCTTTAAGAAAGGGCCGACCATTTTGAGAAGAAGCTCAATTACTCCACACTGGACCTCAACACTTTATTATAGCTACAAAAAAAAAACAAAAGGCACACAACTGAAAGCTCCACAGATAACAACAGCAACTTATGTGAGACTCCACTATAAGAAATAATTGTTAGAATCAGTAAATGATGCTGAAAAATAACCAAAGATAGACTCTATTATTGCATTTCAAGGAAATGTTCACCCAAAATGAAAATTTGCTGAAGATTTACTCACCCTTAGGCTTGTTTGTTTGTTCATTGAAACAAATTTGGAGAAATTTAGCATTACATCACTTGCTCAGCAATGAATCCTCTGGGTGCCGTCAGAATGAGAGTTCAAACAGCTGACAAAAAAACGAAACATAACAACAATACAAAAGTTATTCTCACAACTCCAGTCCATCAGTTGTGTCTTCTGAAGCGAAAAGCTGCACAAATCCATCATTAAGATGTTTTAACTCCAAACCATTGCTTCCGGCTAAAAGAGTCCTCTATCCATAATATTGCTATCTCCAGTGAAAAAGTCCTCTAATTTGAATCAGGAGATAAATATGCAACTGTTTACAAGGGAAAACAGTCCATAAGAGTTGTGCAACATATACTGTAAAAGTATGCTGTGAGAGGACAATGGGGAATGGACATGGATTCACTGGAGAAAGGGTTATTTTGACCAGAAGCGATAGTTTAAAGTTAAAACATCTAAATGATGAATTTGTTTCTTATAAACACACAGCTTTTTTTTTTCTTTAAATCAACAGGTGTAGCAGGCAAGTTGAAATTATGATGAGATCAACGAGGTATAATGGAACAAAAAATGGTTTTGTGGTTCAATCCTATCTGCAACGGTGCAACAACATCTACATTTTTACACATATGACATGTTTATTTGCTATCTCAGTTATTCATCTTCACATGGTTGCATAAGAATATAGATATAGAGGCTAGCAGCGGAGAAGGTACTGAATTCAATGTAAGTGGATATGAAAGGTTTTTGCCAAACACAGCTGTGACTATGCTCAAGAAAAAAATGAGTGCTGTGCATAAAGGAAGTTTCATCCTGAAAGCCTCCATACTGCTTGTGCTTTGGAGGGGGTCACTGCTGCGCAGGCACAAGTGCTTTCCCTGGAGCAAGCTATTGGCTGTGAATGTGTGGGCAGTCTACGGCAGACCTTGCATTTTGTGTACTGAAAACACAATCTTTAATAGATGTCTGCAGCATCTTCACATGTAGCCATGACCACTGGAGCACAAACAGACAGACAGACAGACAGACACACACACTAAACCATGGTTTATCATTCAGAAAGTCACAGCATGTTGGGGTGTCTTCAGAGTAAGCCATGTTTTATAGCAATACATGTATTTTTCTCTGCCGTCTCTGCTAGAAAGATAAAATAATTTCAGTTCAATATTTCATGTGTATTTAATCAGTAAAGTGAGATAACTTAGTGAGATGGCCATTTTTGTTTTAATTAAACACCGACAGGTTGATCACGACTCTGCAGTCTCTTTCTTCTTACATAAAAAAACAACAACTCAATATATTATTTCATATCAATTTATGTAATAAATAATAGTAGTAATAGTAGTGTAATGTAAAATCATTTGGTCATTATCACAATACAGTATTCTGATGATCACCCTGTCAGGTTTTATTTTGTGTTAAAGGAATACACACACACACACACACACACACACACACAAAATAATAATAATTTACTCACCCTCATGTTGTTCCAACCCTGTATGGATTTCTTTATTCCTTTTAACAGACACACACAAAATATATTTTTAAGAATGTTGTGAACAAACAGTTGGTGCTAGCCACTGACTTTTTTTTTTTTTTTTTTTTTTAAGTCAGAGGCTACCACCAACTGATTAAACCACCAACATTCTTCATAATATCTTCTTTTATGTTTCACACAAGACAGAAACTCATACAGGTTTGAAACAACTTGAGGGTGAGTTAATGATGACAGCATTTTTATAATTTTCTCCAATTACCTGTACATTATCTCATAAATACTCTGTGACTGTTATACCCTTATTACAAACTGCAAATATTCTCCTATCATATTAACTGACCTTGTTGTAAATATTTATTTGATGAATATATAGCCTAAATGTATGAAGGTAATGTATGATTTAAAATGTTACAATGGGCAGATATAGACAAGGGCAGCAACTAAATATTTCTTTTTTGTTTAGAGGGAATGTTTATCTTTAGAACCCACCATTTTGGCTTAATTTTTGACTATATTTTATCTACATTGCAATGTACTATCAACATAGCAGCGGGATCCAGTGCGGAATCTAATTTGCCTTGGGCTGTTATTCCTTATTATAGGTCTACACAGGAAAGATTGTGTAAATATGTCAGTAGTGTTAAAGGGCAGTCCTTTAATATGCAGTTTCACTGACCTTAAACAATTTATGGGTTTCTCTGGTCAGTCATGCCTTTTTGTGAACGGAATATAAATTCAATAACCATGGTTATATATACATTTTTTATGTTCATAATTTCATAGGCTAACGTCTACAAAATCCTATAGGCTAGTTTGATTACAGCATTTAACACTCCTTATCAGCAGGGGGCGAGTTACAAAAGATGACAACCTCAAATAAAACCAAAAACCAATAACCTGACATTAAAAACAGGTTTACGCATTATTTTAGTGGGATATTCAAACATGACAGTAACTTAGAGCGCGTGTTTTCACCCAGATGCTCGCGAATGAAAATTGCGTTTCATCGCGAAGTTACGCTTGTCGGACGACGAGATAAACATTGTTATTAATTATCAGGTTATTTTGAATTTATATGACAGAAAACTTTGTACTTTGAATAAAACATATTTAAGATAGTTAACAGATTAACGTGCTGGGGCGCCAAAACACAAATTAGCTTTGCGCGAGATTCGACAAATCGCTGCGTTTTTAAAAGTTGACTCCTATTAAAGTTATCGAACAATTCGCGCTTTGCTCACCACTATTATGTTCCTTGAGCTGCCTCACCAAACTAGTGCTTTTGACGCAAAACGAATTTTTTTTTTTTTTTTTTTGCTTAATTAGCGCATTCCCCATGTTACGAACCTCGCGCTACGTCAGGTGCCTGGAAACCGATCAAAGTCAAGCTCACAGTGCGTTATTGTCCCCATCTATCCTCACACCCTCCGTCTCTCTCCTTCTCTCTCTCTCTTCGCTCACACTGTCGCCTGCAAGCTCATGTGTGTGCGCGCCTAGAAATCCATCTGAATGCGAGGAGTGAAGGAGGGTCGGTGCGCTCTGCAGACAAATTTCACTTGTCATTCCTGAATAACGGCGCTCTACCGGAGGGCTGGAATCGGACTTCAGTAAAAGAAGTGCGGTGGCCTTCGCCCTCACTCAGCAACGATGTCCGAATATATCCTCACCTTACTCGTCATATTGGGATTCGGGGATATATTCTCAAATGTTCAGACACTGAGGGACGCTGATTCAGAGCAAGGTAAGACAGACGCAGCAGCTCTACAATCAAACTTGCGCTCGCGGAGCATCCTATAATCTGTCAGCGCATCTCGCCACGCGCCTGATGTCGCTACACGTTTTTGATGCGATGCGAGCATTTTTCCCGAAATGTTGCCTTGAATTGAACTGATACATACTCAGGTTGAGGTTGGAATGTTTCACTCGCGTGTTGTAGCCTAGTAGTCGATGGTGTAATTCAATTCCCTGTAGGTAGTGTCCACTGGTGTAGTGTACCCAGTGGTGTGCTTGGATAGAACCAAAAGAGTATGAATAAGCTAAAGCCATCATAATCATATTGTGAATTTTGCGACGGGAATATTTGGTATGTAGGAGGATGATATAGTGTCATGATATATTGTGGAAATGAAACAAGAATATAAGAATTTGTTCGATAAAATGACTTTTTAAATACATATGTTTAGTATTCCTTGCAAGTCTTAAAACATATGAATTGGCTTATTTACTGAGAAATGTAGGTTAGGCTACATTTAGTAGTGCAGTGCATATACTTAAACTGTAAAATAACAATTGAATTGTTATTAGTAGGAGTCGTCTTATAATTTGTACCATATTTCCAGAATTCCTTGCATTCAGTCAGTTTATCACTTATCCCCATTGGCGTGAATTATGTTGCATTGTGTTATTTAGGAAGATTTTATTGCATTACTTTAGTGTCATGTGTTACCCTAAATGGTGTTTCGTGTTTGAATGGGTGTCAGTGCTCTGTCTATTTTATTATTGGTCAATAATTGCTGAAAAAGACAATTTTGAGCTGAACTCAGATGAAATCATCATGCGACCTTCTTCGGACCATCTTTGATATTTTCAGTAACAAATTTTATTAGCCGTCCTGTAATGTTTTAAACATAGCCAGTGTATTGTTATATCATAAACTTCTGGCAACTTCTAACCACTAGTTGTGAACGTTACAAGTTTCTCGAATATCACAATGTCTTCCTTATATGGTTTGCATAACGTAAGCTTTTGGCTGAAGAGTAGCATTTATGAGTGACACTGTCATAAAAATCTAAATCAATATGGGCAGATATTTAATGAATCTTGGTGTAGGGATCAATGAGTCTTGAGCTAGTTGCAGGGGTTTTGTTCACTTGCTGCAAATCCCTGTTCACTGTCGGATTGAGATAAAGCAAAGATTGTCAGCTTGTAGCACAGACAAATCTGTCAAGATTGTTTTCCCCTTGTGCTCTCAATTCTAGACGAGAGATGAAAAAGAGATTCTGGTTTCAAGTATCATATCTGAATGCATACACAATATAAAGTACATCTAGGCAGTTATTGCAAGGTTGTCTTTTATAACCAAAAACAGCATTTGTAAACAAAGAAGGTCTCTGCAGGCTTTTGCAACTCTGTTGCCTTTCACATAAGAACAGGATTTATGATTTAAACAACAGCAACAACAAGAACAGGTAATAGTGTATCATAATTTGATTAATTATTTAAAAAGTGTATTAACATCCATATTTTATATAACTTGACCCTTCGATGCATGACATTCACTATAGTCGACAGTTCTTAAAAAGACATTTTAAACCATTCAGGGTGTTTTGTTACATCTAAACCATCATAAATAATTTACCTTTGACCCTTAAACATAATTCAACATGACCACCCGTTTTATATGTCATGGCGTTTTTTATTTATGACAAGATAAATTCAATATGGCCGCAAATCTTGAAGCACCTAGTACCCCTTGAATGTCTTCTTTTAATATAATTTATTGCATTGGATAATACATATTTAACTCCCTTGTAATTGTTTTCCCTTTTGATTTAATGAATACTTCATGCATCAAAGGGTTAAGTCGAAGGAACTTCTTAGCACAGGTGCACTGGATCTTTAGTGTTTCTTCATCCAGGTGTGTTCACAGAGAAAAAGTGCCATTTTCAAAAGCTGCATATTCATCATATCAGATAAATGTAAATGTCACGGTGCCCTGCAAAGAGATTATCTGAATAGTGTTACTCTGAGGCTTGTGTTCTCCTGCTAAGTGCTTGCATTCATATCTCCATCGTAGGATACTGTGTCCTAATTCTCAGCACTGCTCATTCACTTATCACATATTATAAAAAAAATAAGGACAATCGCTGCGGAGTCATCAGTGTGGTTGTGTCATATATGCTCTCTTAGGATTCTTCCACAGTCTGTTTAGTGAATCTTTAATCATTGTTTGCCATCTAATCCAGTGTATCGCAGCAAAGAGTGTACAGCACCGGTGCAGGCAGATGGAAAGGCATCATTGAAAAGTAGTTTACTCAAACCACACTTCATTATATCAAACCCTCTTTTATCTAACCCGTGACTCGCGCTTCAGATATTTATCGGCTATTATAAACAGTTCAAGGTTGCTGGAAATGTTTCCCCCTTTAAGAGAGCAAGCCCCAAAAAGCAGGTTAAGCACTATCCTTCGTAATGAAATCGGGAGGACGCCCCCAGAGCCTAATTAAATGAGATTATATCTAGGCATGCTGTGCTGGCTTATTGTCCAACTGTGATTTTTACCTGGTATTGGAGGAAAGTCAATAAAGGCACAAACAGTGATTGTTCAAATGACCTCAGTCATGCAAAGGCAATGCTGATTTGTTACACTACATAGGGGAAATGCTTTCGTGAAACTCAAGGAAAGGGCAGATATCATTGCTCTGTTACGAAACCTAGGGAGCTGCTTACGGAGGCAGTATTGTAGGGCATGATCGTAGCATTCCAGATGTGGAGGCTGTTTTAAATGATAAGCAACTTAATTACGATGGCTTGTTTTAGTAGTTTTAGCTAAGTTTTTAAAGCAGCAATTTCATTTCTGCTTCAAATGCTAGGAATAATTCAGGATAATTGGGACCTTTTTTTCCGCTTACCTCAATGGCAAAAAGTATCCTAATTTACCTGACTTCAGACCTGACAAACAAATATTGAAATCAAGTGACCCATGCAGAGCACTGTTTGTGTTGCTGCCTTTATAGAATATTCCAAAACGATCACAGTTCAGTGATCGTTTGGATGCTTTCATAAAGGGATAGTTCACCCAAAAATGAAAATTCTGTCATTAATTACTCACCCTCATGTCTTTCCAAACCTGTAAGACTTTTGTTCATCTTCGGAACACAAATTTATTTTTGATGAATTCCGAGAGCTCTCTTATGCTCCCATAGACAGCAAGGATCCTTAAATGGTCCAGAAACGTAGTGAGGACATTGTTAAAACAATCCATGTGACATCAGTGGTTCAACCGTAATTTTACGAAGCTATGAGAATACATTTGTGCACAAAGAAAACAAAAATAATGACTTTATTCAACAGTTAGTCTCCTCTATGTCACCTTGGCACCATTTTGGAGAGTATCACATACGTAAACAACGTATGTATGCAGATACATTGTTTATGCTTTGATCTGAACACTTTGATCTCTCAGAATTCATCAAAACTATCTTAATTTGTGTTACGAAGATGAACGAAGGTGTTAAAGGTTTGGAACGACATGGGGCTGAGTAATTAATGACAGGATTTTCATTTTTGGGTGAACTATCCCTTTAAAATTTATTCACACTGTATAAACAGACACCAACCAACGCCAACAGACATGTTCATCGGGTTTTGTTGGATCTGTGTGTTACCCTGTCGGCATCTGTTTCCGTTGCTCTGTGTTTGTTGGGTTGTAGAGTGTCTGAGAAGTGACGTACTATAATCTGGTGATTATTGACACTGGATGGCGTCTGTGGGTTAAGTGTGAATTAGGTTTTAGAACAGGGTTGTGGTTGCACACCACTTCCATCCCACCTAAAAGACTGACCTTCTCAGGTTGGTCTGCATTTATTTTCATAGGTGGTTTGCGTCAGTGTCTGGAAAGTTTTACTGTAGAAAGTTTGTTTTTTATATATATATACATATCTGCCATGTGGAACTCATTTACAGGCTTTTTCTGGGTATAAATCCATGCGTCAGCTTCAGGTGTTTCCTCCTTCACTACCAGGTAATTGGTCCAGTGGTCTCAGTAAAACGGCCCCTGCTTGGTAGATGACCTTACAATTATCCATGTGATACTCTATAAAACGGGAAGCAATAATGCATGCTAATCCCGAGCCAAAGCACTTGCTGAAAAGGGGTTTAAAATGACAAGGGAGATGACAAAGCAAAGCACTAGTGGGTTCTAGTGAGAGCAGTATAGCCTTGCTTCTGGAGGTGATTCATCTAGCACATGTGTGGCAGGCTTCATTGTTTTTGTTGGCGAACTATTGCACGCTCCATTTGATCCGATTGAAGTTCAGTTGAAGTTGGCCACACATTCAGCTGAGTCATTAAGTGTTCTGACCTTTGACGGATCGAGTGGTTGTGGTTGAGCATTGCTGTTGGAGCTAATCCTGCAACGCACAGGTAATCTGCTGGCCTATGGCATCATGTGCATCTGTATTTTATGTTGACATGCTGGAACCAGCTCTGTGCAAACTAATGGAGAAGTTCAAGATGTTTTATTGTACCACATGGTTTTCCATCCGGTCTGCAGGGTCCAAAATTAACTTTTTGCCTCACTTGCCAGTTTGAATTGAGAATTTTCCAGCCTTAAATATATCTTACATTAAGCCGTTTTGCTTTTTTAATAAAATTTATATTTTTGTCAGCCCTGTGATGGACTGGCCATCCATTGTGTTTCCCTGCATAGTCCAAACAGTTTGAAGGATGAGTGGACTAATGGATACACAAATGGAATTATGACAAAAATGAAATTCATTTTTTTTTTCTCTTTGCATATTATGACAAATATTGCAAATATTTCTTTCAGTCAGAGCGTCATACTGTAGTATACAAAATAAACATCTGTTCTTTGAGACAGTTTGTTCATCAACTTTTTTACAATTTGATTTAAATTGATAGTTTACCCAAAAATGAATGAAAACCTGAATGAATTTCTTTTAATTCTGTGGAACACTGAAGACACACACACACACACACACACAAAAGTAACTGATACAGCGTGAGGGTTAGAAAATTATTGCAGAATTAAATTTTTTTGGTAAATGATCAGTGTTTAATCACCATTTATTATGTTGCAGTTCTAAATGAACAGATCATCTATTGGCTACTAACTCTTTTATTGACCGTCTATTGGCTACCAATTTTTTTATTTACCCGCTGAAGCTAATTATCTGTTAACTTTTGAGCCCGTGTCTTAGTAATCAGAAACCAGTGAAGAAATCAATGAGTACTTGAAATGCATTCACATCACAGTGGCCACTGCTTGAGCAAAGTATTTTGGATGCTTTTAATAGCACAGTCAGGAGAGTGCATATGTTGTTATAGTTTGTGGATTTATGCACCCGTTTTAATTGGATCTGGATGTCTTTGCAGCGTTTTTTCGGGAAAACAGTCTGTCAGCTGTTAGATCTGGTAAAACACATGGTGGCCTGTTATCGTAGGCGAGAGCTTGGTCAATTACTTTGGGGCTGGGGAGGAGACCCATGTTCAGACCGGTGTTTGTGCGTGTTTGTGCGTTCTCGCTGTTGAATTAATTATTCAGAGGTTTAAGATGAAGCTTTTTGTGAAATGTGCAGCATAAGTAATGTGATTAATGAAGCAGTGGATCTTCTTCTCTGTCTTCTTTTTTCGCTCTGTATCCTTTTCTCTTTCCAAATTTCGTCTTTAGTGGTGGAGTACCAGTCATTTTAAAACAAGAATACATGGAAAGGATTTAAGTTGAATATGGCAAATCAGAGACAATGAATTATGGATATGAAATAAATAATTAGTGTTTTTATACTGAAGCCTGGAAGATTAGCAAATATTCTTAATGAGCAAAACAGTGTGCTTTGTGAAAAGCAGAGGAAGATAGGAATTATCTGTTGATAACATCAAATACATAAGAAACAAAGTTTTCAAAAACAGATATTTGCTACTTTGCATATGAAGAATTTTACATTTTTGTGAAAAAAAAAAAAAAGACACAGCAACAGGTATTAAAACAGAAATAAAAGAAACAATTTGGCTCAAATGATTTGCATGAATTGTGAGAAAACGGTCCAAAATGTGCTTCTCAGAGGTCTGGTCTGAGTATATTTGGCTTTAGGACTGCTGTGCGGTTCGTTTGTAATATTGTGAAGCGTATAGAGGTAATGATGACACACAGAGAAGGAGATGAGGCGCTTATTTTATTTCTGTGGAGATAACAATGAGGATCATATTATATATAAACTACTCAGAGACTCTCAGAGGTCTTCAGTGCACAAATGAAGGCTCGAGGGTTTAGCTGGACCACCTTGTAATGCTGCATGAAAGTCATGAAATTACATTAGAAATATAATACTTTTGTGCGAATGGATGTAGCCTGAGGTTTTCAGTAGATTAAAAATGTATTTTAATTAACCAATTTTTTTGTACGATTAATCAAACGTGATTCAATTTGCTGAAATTTACCTCTAAATATGTATATTCATATCAAAATACAGTACAGTTCAAAAGATTAGGGTAAGTTTAAAAATATAAATGAATTTTTTTATTAAAGCAAGGACACATTAAATTGATCTCAAGTAAAACATTAAAGGCAGTTATAATGTTACAAAAGAGTTCTATTTCAAATAAATGCTGTTCTTTTGAACTTTCTGTTCATCAAAGAATATAAAAAATGACATGGTTTCCACAAAAATATTAAGCGGTTTTCATCACTGGTAATTAAAAAAAGTTTCTTCAGAATATTAGTATGACATGTGACCTTGAAGACTGGAGCAATGGCTGATGAAAATTCAGCTTTACCATTACATTTTAAAATATATTAAATTAGAAACTGTTTATTTAAATTGTAATAATATTTTTAACAATAATAATATTGTTATAATATTTTCAGAAAAAAACATCAAAAGCTAAACTAAAAACAAATTTTCAGTTGATAAAAGCATCTGACAAATGCATGAATGTTAATGTTAGTGCCTCATAGTTACAGTAGTATGTAGTTTTGGTACACTGTTGAATCTT
The DNA here is from genome assembly GCA_004124795.1 of Poropuntius huangchuchieni. Taxonomy (NCBI): domain Eukaryota; kingdom Metazoa; phylum Chordata; class Actinopteri; order Cypriniformes; family Cyprinidae; genus Poropuntius; species Poropuntius huangchuchieni. The sequence goes on from SCHK01071887.1 coordinate 27,856, forward strand.
TAAAAAGCATCATAATAACACTCATGACTCACGACTGAAGCATGAAGTACGACCAAAGGCTCTTTCAGCCTATGTGACTGACTCTGGTTTTCAATGTCATACCACATAAATAAAAACTTGTTTTCAGGCCGGCTCCTGTGAGTGCCCTGTGGATATTAGTGGTTCACTCACTTGACATATGGCAAACAAGGCCACACACCTGAAGAGAGAGAGAGAGAGAGAGACAGAGACCAACCCATGGCCAGAGGAGCGTCTGAGTGAATGTCTCTTCCAAACTCCCCTACATCATGCCTGCTGTTGTGGCAGTGATTTAGGACCGCCAAACCAGATTAAAAGGCAACTGTCCCAGCTGCCACCTGGCATGCAGCTATAGGGCTGAGAGGCTGATGCTGGAATGTTTTAAAAAACCCATAGAGGAGCCTAATTCATCATCTGTGCCTCTTTCAGGAGAAAGGCATTCAAAAGGATTTAACGTGGCTTGATTTTATTTGAATTGCTTTTATCTTAATGTACTTTGATAGAACAAATTATTTGATTTCAGTTAATTACCACCAACTTTGTTAGGACTTGTGCAGTGATCTACTCTCCATGCGTTCTCTTTGTATTTTGTAACAGAATATTGGGCATCAATTTGAATACCAGCAAACCAGGTATCGGAAGTAAAAATCCTTTTCATTTTCTCCATGGCCTGCGTTATTTCAGCTTTTTATTTATTTACTTTTTTTTTTTTAAATAATTGTGTGTAACAGTGGAATTCTTTGTTATAAGTATATTACTACATTTTGATTCATTATTAAATTTAAATTAAATATTACATTTTAATTTACTAATTAATTAATTAAATTAATTAGCTGGGGGGAAATTTTGGAAAAATACTTCCAGAGCCAAGGCAGCTGAAAATGTGGGCCCACTCTGTAGCCCTGGTTTTTTGGTCTAGTTAAAGGAATAGTTCTTTGAAAGATGAAAATGTACTCACCCTCAGGCCATCCAAAATGTAGATGAGTTTTTTTTTTTTTTATTCATCTAATCACTTGCTCACCAGCGGATCCTCTGAAGTGAATGGGTGCCATCAGAATTTACAAGATATAAATTGTATATATTACTTGTGAATTATTGAGAGTTAAAACAGCTGATAAAACATCACATTCTGATGGCACCCATTCACTTCAGATGATCTAATGGTGTGCAAATTCTGCAATCCTAAATTTCTCCATATCTGAGGAAACAAACTAATCATGGATGGCTTGAGGGTGAGTAAATTTTCAGTAAAATTTTCATTTTTGGTGAACTGTTCCTTTAAAAATAATGTGTAGCAATCCAGACCCCAAAAATACACAATTATCAAAAAAATCTGTATCATCTATATGACCTCACTAATTGGGCAGTCAGTTGTTACATTAATCCACTTAACTATATTGACCCATCCCTTATTTTAAATGCATTATGTGTTAATAGTATGCAATTTAATGCACGTTGTTTCGTTCTGAAGTCCTTTCGGTAACAGCATCTCCTATCTGATTGTTTAGGTTCACCACCTGCTCTGGTCTGTCACAGCTGACTTCTTTCTGTTTCTGACTCTTTTTGTTCTAATTAGATACATGCCTGCTTGTTTTTGTTTCTTTTCTTTCTGTGCTGGAGAAGTGCATTCACCCTCTCTGCATCTCTGATGCGCCTCAGCGCTCTGTGAAAGCACAGGAGATAAAGCACTCAGCCTCCCAATCCCTGACTGTCTTTCACTTCCAGTGCGCGCTGCTGGATAAATAACAGTCATCTGAAATGTTCTTCAGTACTCAGTCTTATAATGTATGAAGCAGAATAGAGGGGAAGCTAAAAGAGAAGATGAAAAGCACCAAACCTCTATAGTTTCTGTTTAGCAGTTTATAGTAAGTGAACATGACAGAGTATTTTTGGGGCACACTTTTGGATTCGGTGAAGTTTTTCTGATTTTAGAAAAATCAGCGAAAGCTGTTAGGTAAAGATATTCAAAAGTCAGGTGGCACCTTGATTTTGACCTGTGCTTTTTTGAGAGAGGTGGGCCAATTCAGCTTAGACTTTAAGAGTTTGTATGAATTTATATTGTTTTCTTCAATTTATTCTCTAAAAAATAAGTCTTTTTATAATGAGGCTTTTTATCGAGTTATCATTTTATTGATGTGGTAATGTTATGATGTTTTTTTTTCTTCTTATCATCTGTATGTGATGTTTGGGTAAATTTACATTATAAATATACAAAGAATATTTTTAGCTTTTACACACACACACACACGCGCACAAAAATGGTGGTTATTAGCACATTTTATGGTAAAAGACTTGATAGTTCATGTCGAATTGGTAAATGAACATTATATCACATAATGAAATATACGTACAGTTGTAAAATAAATAAAATTTACAGACACCAATTCAGTAACACTTGAAATATTATCACTGTGTTTTTACAGTGAATTTCTGAATTTTAAAAAAAATTTCTTTCAAAAGAAAGTATTTTGAAGAATATGCGTAACCAAATTGTATGTATGGAAACAAAAATACTATTTATAAATAAATGTTGTGCAGAATACAGAATACTATACAGAATTTACATTTTTACTAAGTCTAGACTCCCTATTCTTGTCATATATTTTTTTTGGGCTAATTGTTAGTTCACCAGGTCTGTTTTGGTAAAACCAATGAAAACATCCAAATGGATGTGAACAGCGAGAACAGCATTTCAGCCGAGTTGATTCTGGCAATATTCTGTAGGCCTGTTGATGCACCATAAGTCACCTGTTATGTTTCCTCCACTGTAATTAGGGAACAGAAAAACAAGAGGCTAAGAGAGTTTAATACATCCAGCCCGTCGTTTCACACTGAGCCTCGGTGGCTATGCCACAATGTGAAAATGGCCTTTCTTTATGTCGCTTTTTCATTCCACTGGGATCACTGCTTTTGGCATCGGTGCTTGTCACTTGCTGTTTATCTCCCCTAAAGGCAATTAATTTCTTTGAAACAAAGAAGTCAAAGCCCTCTGGCTTAACAAGCCAACACAGGTGAAGGAAACCAGCTTAGCAAAAATGCATCACCGGGGCAGCTTGTGGTTGCACTTGGTTTCTAAGGAAACAAAAACTCTCCAGCAGGGGATTAATTATAATCAAGTAGCCCTTAAAATCAATTGTAATGCCTAAATTCAATGTTGAGGTTGATGCAGTCTATTGGAAATGACAGATTGCCCTGAAAAAAAAAAAATGCCTGGTGGATCATTCGTTGGCATCCCATGGCTTTGAAAAAACACTTTGTAGTGCAACTCTTTCAAAATGGGCTGTTATGGGTACCGCATACAGATTATGTTACATTTTAGCGTTTGATCATTTAGCAAATCGTTTTGGGAGTTTAAAAACAACTGCTTTGTGAAATACTTGAATGTATGGTCCAGAAATATCAGATTTTATTCATAACAAACGATTGTCCCTTTTTGCAATATTGTCTAAAAGCCTTGAGGGAGTAGCAGAATCAGAAATTGAGAGCTGAGAGAAGCTCAAGGTAAGGAGACATCTCAACATGGCAGTTTCAGAAATGATTTGCCTTGGATGGAGGAACGTGGATAATGCTGTCATGCTCCCTGCTGATTGACAGGACAGGAGGGACCTGAACTTCATCAAATGAAGTGTGGCGCAGCGGCTGGAGTCTTTGCGGTGTTGAAGTCATGGGTCGACTGCTGTTTTTGATTGCTCAGCTGTCATGCTGACTTGTCTGACACCGGGTGGAGAGGTCAGGCTTTGACTTTTCCTCACTACGTGATCTGGATCCAAGAGTTGAGCCCTTATTTTAGCTGGTTAACAATGAGTTTGTTGGTGTATCTGGACAGAGACGTCTGGGAGAAACAAATGAGTAACACTATGCCCTTAACAGGCCGCATGGAGGGACGCAAATGCTGCACGATGTGTAAGTTCTCTTTCTTTGTGCATGCTCTGTTGCACTACTATTTTCAAACTGTTTGTTCAACTCTTTATTTTTTTTCTTGAGATTTTTCATTTAGGGTCATGATTGTGCATTCAAAGTTTCAAACTGCCCCCCTCCTCCCCCCATTGTTTTCCAAAAAGCAACACTTTGAAAAACAGCAAGAGTCAGATAAAAAATTTATTGTCAAATCTTGTTACACTGAAATTTGAAGTGCATGAAAACTTATGAAACTAAAGACTCAAAGTGTACATGAATCTGAAACTTGTGTTCTGAATCACCCTAGGACAATTTGCTGTTTCTTCATCTTTTTTGAGTTTTACAGCCAAAAATCTGTTAAGATTTTATATTTGGTTGTTAGTTATTTTGCATCTCCATGATGTTGCAGCAGTGTGAGAAACTCCTTTTGACCTCGTAGAAATAGAAAAACCTTTATTGTCAAATCTTGTTAAACACTGTAATTTGAAATACATGAAATCTTATGAAATTAAAGACTCAAAGTGTACATGAAAGTGAGAATTGCCTTCTGAATCACCCTAGGACAAGTTGCTAGTTTCTTCATCTTTTTTTGAGTTTCAGAGTCTAAAAGTCTGTCAAAGGTTGTTTTTGGTTGTTAGTTTTGTGGATCTTAATTACTAAACTACTAAAGCACTAAAAAAGTGTGTGAAACCCATTTTAACCTCACATGGGTAAATTAAAAAATTATTATTATTATTATTATTATTTTTTTTTTTACATGACTGCAATACACACAATAGATGTTTTCTATTTTACATGAATTTTGAGTATTTTTCATAGTGTTGATTTTGACCTGTAACACAGAAGTTTTATCCAGTTTTTGAACATAACAGAAGGGTTAAAAGAATAGTTCAGTAGTTATAATACTGTAACACTGGACAACAATGACTTTTATTGTACTCTTTGTGTATTCAACCCGTTGTGTGTTTTTGTGTCTACATTAACACAAGGGTAGTGATGATGAGGGTAGTAATACAAAGCAAATGATAACAGATGACAGAATTTTCATTGGGTGAACTGTCCTTTTGAGAATTTAAACATCAAGGTCTTTGAAAATATGCAACAGAGTAATTCGGTAATCCGAAGGAAATATGACTATTTTTACTAGAACGAACCATCGCTTTAGAGTCTTGTGCATTAGTCATTTCTACCTTTTACATAAAACATCTGCAGCCTAGAAACTTGTTTGAATCGGCCATTTTGATTGCCTGTAATTGAACGCAGCATTAGTGCACCGTAATTTTTTTTGAAGGTCTTCTTCTTTTGTCTCCTGCCAAGGAGCCTAATGCATCCTGCAGGGATGTTTTCCTGTTCAGAAGGGATCTTGCAGCGTAGGGGAAAAATATTTTTCCCTGTGAATATGCTGTTGTCCGTGGTTAATGTCTGTGTCTCTGAGAGGTGTACTGAAGTGGATAATTTGCAGTAACTGTCAAAGCACAGTCTCACTGTGGATACTCTAAGATATTACAAGCTAAGGGCCAAGAAACAATCCTCTCCTTTTTTAGGATGCGGTTTGTCGAGCAGTAGCACTGTTCAAGTTAACTTTTCGAGAACAGGATCTTCTCTCTTTCTGAGATGTTCCACTTAAACAGTCTTTCAAGTGGCTCATGTGACATTCAAAGCCAGGCTCTCTCCTTTCCCACCGGATCGCCCCTAAACAGGCCTTGTCACAATAGCTTGTCACTAGGTGCCAAAATCTGACTGAATGATTTAGCACATCCTGCCTGTCAGGTCCATTATATCTAATAGAGAAGCTGATGCATAGATTCCGTCTGACAGTGTGGCTGTAATCAAAATGCCTTTGTACGATTTGGGCACCTCTTTGCTCCTGGATACGGCAGCCAGCGGGTGCCCTGGGGGACCCTTTGCAGATAGCGCCGCAAAACATTAATTTTCAGATCTGCCGAACGCAAGCGGCGGCCCCCGGCATTGTTTCCCCCAGGAGCCCAGGCGCTTCATTATAAAAAAAAGGTCCTCTCTCACCATCCTCCACAGTATTTTGACCTAATGACTTTTCTGAAGATTCAGTGAGGGATTAAAGCTCATCCTTATTTCTCCCTTTCAGCAGACTTTCACAGCCCACGTCTATTACATTTATTTTGGCTGGCGAACAGCATCACTACCATTTGCAATGTTCCTCATTGATTAGACCTCTATGGCGGTGGCAACGCTATTCGCAGGGGCTTAAGAAAATGAAAAGAACATGTAATCCTTTCTGGTTTTAGTGTCTGAACCGGCGCGGAATAGAAATGAACGTTAAAATCGGTATAGGCAGATTGCTAATAAACATTCGAGTAGCAGAAGCGATGTTCAGCACGAGGATGCATTAATATGTATTAAGTGTGCTCCCAGTCAGATATTCTCTTATAAGAGAAATTTGTGATAGAATGTCATGGTATCATTAGTATTATTTGAATCGTTTATCAAAGTGAATAACATATTGAGGTTGCTATTTGTTCAATGCTTGTTGAGTGTGAATGCCAGAACGGGGAGCCATTAATAAAGTCCTGTCATATTGTTGCTACAAATGATTTGCAGTAGCGTAGTAGAGCGGGTTGGGGCGGGTGGGGAGGTAATTTTTGAGACATTGTGGAAAGGAAAGAATAATTGAAATCTGGAATACGATATGAACAAGTTACCCTCGCTCTATATAACCATTACAACATGGTTCAGTGGATGTATTCACAACTGTAATACTCTTGCTAAGCCATGCGTGCTAACCTGCTGACAAGCCAAAAAAATGTCCTTGTAGTAGCTGTGATTGATACGGCATGAATTGAGACGCCTCTACTGCTCATTAAGAACACGGAAGAATGAGAACGATCACATTAACTGACTGATAAAACAACAGCATGTGTGGCATTAGTACTGTAGGGGCCGTGAAAGTGAGATGATATCCTCGTGGCCATTGATTGGCTGATGTCATAGGAAAGATTTCATCTGGGGACCGCTAAATCTCTCAGGCACTGTGGAGGGTCAAATTACCAAGCCGACATGCAATAGTTCCCTTGGGTTGATTTAAATGTATTGCGTTAAATGGATTTATGTTACAGCTGCACAACGATGACAGAAAAGTATAGCCTAATGTTTAATTATTTTGCTTGATAATGACTGTTTATTCCAAATAATACAATTTACATTATAATTTATGATAGGCTTGTTTTTTGGTGGCCAGACTTATTCATTTGTTTTTATTGAAAGGTGATGGAACACCAACATGTAATTTTTGTCAGACCCCTCTGTCTATAAAACATATTGTGTTGAAATTGTCTGCTTTAAATGCCAGTAGACAATGTTTTTACTCTGAAAGTTCTCTAATGGATTTGGTTTTTAAAAATCTCTTACTTTTTTCAATCAAATATTGAACAATCCTATGTAATGTTTGTTATATTTATGTGAGCTGATATGAAAATGGCCAAAGGTTCTGTTATGGCAATAAAAATAAACAAATAAATAAATATAGTGTTGGCAGCAGCATGCAATGTACTTTTTTTTTTTTTTTTTTGTAGGTTGTACGTCCAAAACAACTGTTCCTAGATTACTTGATTGCTTATCCATCTGTAAATCAAATGTAAAAGTAAACTTAGACCCACTTAGAAGCTTGAAAATCAAACTGCTATTCAAATTTTAAGTAAATTATTCACAGAAAATTAGAAACAAGACAATGCTGTTATAATTAATGAAGCTGTCACTGTAAGTTTACAATGTTTCATGTGACTGTTTGAGGCCAACTGTTTGAAGCCTGCTGTTCAAATGCTCCCATAATCAACAAGGCTTTACAAAATCTGTGCTGCACAATAATCTTGTTATAAAAAGACTAACATGACATGCTTCAGTTTAAACCGTTAAAGAGTGTGATGTAAGATCCAAGTAGCAAAACTTTTATTATTTGACAAATGTTTCATGGAAAAAACATACAGTAATATTCACTGATGCAAACTATTTTGCATCACTTTGTTTTCATTTTTTTTTTTAATTCAGCCAAATTTGTCATTTTGTCAAATATTCATTTTGAATCGAAATGAGCCTATATTATTTAATGTAATGTTAATTTAATACCCCGTACCCCCCCAGGTTATTTTTAATTTATTTTTTGCCCACTACTATGTTCAAGACATGGTTAAGACACAGCCTTAAGAGAATGATACAACATCTAGAAAATTAAAAGTAATTTTAAAATAACACTATATGCATTTAAATTATTATATAATAATATCTTCTGATTGGATGATTGGTTACCATGCTTAACTGCTGCAAAAAACTGCATTGTAAATGAGAGACGAGAGCCTACAGAGACCTGGCAATGCTATATTATATCGATACTGGATTCACTCTGCAATAATATTGCAATTCCTTGTTTAGAGTTATAGTTATTTAAAACTGTGATAAATTGTGATCTTTTACTTATTTATTTAACTTTCATCAGCGCTGGACTTCTGGGCTTGACTCATCAATCTTTTTCCCCCTGAAATAGTCTTGTAAAAAATTGAGTAAAAATATTGATTGGGCTAAGAATATCAATACAGTATCATGATGTAAAATATAGCAATACTTGGTAATATTTTTTTCAGCAGCTGTAATCATAATTTCTATTATATTTTTGATTATTTGTGCAGCCCTATTATTTTTTTTAAAGTAGTAAAATAAACCACACCTGAATACCAAACCACTACTACAAAATAACAAGGATACACATGACAGTGAAAATCCATGTTTTTGGATTAGTACAATTCTTGGATGGAGGACAGGCTTAAGGGATCATACGTTGTACATTTTAAAACCAGTGCTTTCATATTCATTGACATAATTTCAGAAACCGAACATGTGCCATTTTCCTCAGGCAGTTTGGTGTAGCGCCATAAAGCACTAGATGTTCCTGGGGTTTCGTGATTTCTTGCGGCATGAAATAAATGGTTTATAATTAGCTAACGGTAGCAATGATAGACAGCCGTCTGATTTATGTTGCGTCCTTCTTTTACAACTTTTGGTAACATACAAATTCACTAATTTCCTCTGCTGGAGGTCATTACTTAAGAAAAAGGGAGATTTTCAATGCAAACCTGTTTTGAATATGTGCATAAGTATGCGCAATGATATATAGGGTTCACCTGATGTGATTGGAAACCTGGAGCATGGCCAATTTATACTGAATACCAAGTATGCTTTTATTATGCATAGGCTGTACGATAAAGTACAATATGTGCTTAAGCAGAACAGTGGACCTTAAAGGACTGGTGAGAAAACTGACCGCTGTCACTGATTTTGATTATGAGGAAAGGCTGTAATACAGGTAATCCACCTCTGACCTCCAACACGCAGTGGAAAGCAATTTAGAAATGTATAGATGACATTAAAATCTCCTGCCAATCACAGCACTCAAACACCTTTAATTAAACGAGGAATCGGAGTTATAATAAGCCAGTGCCCTTCGGGAAATGCAGCAGCTCAGATTTCATTTTACAGACCGTTTTATTTGGCGACGGCACTTCAGCCGCCCTCTCTTTTGCTACCTGATCACAGACACTGATCATTTCTCCCGGTGCGAAAATTGAATTTTCACCTTTTTATATTAGCCCAGCTTTATCTAGTATGATTACAAAAAGAGAAGCTTCCTTTATATGCCACTCTGGATTAATTTGATTTGCCTGCTTTTCTGTAGCACACGTAACTTTCAAGATCCTTTGCAGTTGTCACCTAATTGAAATTTCCCCTCCGCTCTGATCTGCTGATTTATTCCATTTGCATCAAATTCTGCAATAGTCATTTGAGCAGAGAGGCATGAACTGAACTGCAGTTTATAAGATTTTAAATCAGAGATTTTATTTCAGCGCCTGGCATTCTTGTACATATCCTACAAGGGCTCTCAATAAGAATATTATGAGGGCCTTTTATAGATTTTTACGTGCTTTTCTACTGCGGTGCATTGAATTGAAAGTTTTGTCATTGCATGCGCTGTGACAGGATTAAAAGCGCAATAAAATGGCACGATTGTGGAATTTGCAAGTCTGATGGGTTCTAGACAGCCCTCGCTTTATGAATGTATCTGCCCAGTTAATGATTTAACACCTTAATATCTCTAATAGTCTCTTAAAAATGTTACCGGCATCAGCAGGGCTCAGTGTTTTCTCGTAATATTTTGAAGGCAACTAGATTGCACTGTTTGGTTAGCAATGGCCTAATGATTTTGTTTACTTCCAAGCAGCAATTAGTCCGTACTAGAAATCATAATTGTTTTTTGAGGCTGTTCATCCGTCTTTGTCCATTCAGCAAAGAACAAGATGTTACAGAGTGACTTCATAAAAGCGCAGGATTCCAGACAGGAGAATTGAAATTGTGCATTTGTATGCTCTGACACAGCAAGCGAGACTGTGCATAATATGTGGGCTTTGTTAATGCGATTCTTTGAGGCAGAGCATATTGTGCTTAATGTTTCTGTCGTAGGGATGTGCAAAACTGCACATCTTCGAAATCAACTAGTCGGTGGGTTGCCTGAATGACTAGTTGGCTAAATGTTCTTAAGGAGGCCTGTTGCCTATGTGGCGTTTACATAAGATGCATTCTTGCATTAAAATGCATTTAAATTGCAATGTCATTATGTTACAGTATATGATTTACTAATGCCTGATTCCTTTTTTTGGCTGGCTCTTAAAGAGATAGATTAGTCAAAAATTCACATTTTATTTACTCACATTCATGTCATTTCAAACCTGTATGTTTTTTTGTTTGTTTTATTCTGCAGAACATATAAGAAAATCTGTAGACTGTTTTTGTCGCAGTGAAAGTTAATGGGGTCCAAAACCAAATTGGACTCCATTGAGTTTCACTGAATGGAAAAAAAGAGACAAAATAGGAAAAAAATAATGATAAATAAAAATAAAATAAAAATGTCAACTCGATTTCCCCCCAAATTGTATGGCTCCAACGCAGACCTAGCTGCTGGTTTTACTGGTTTACGTTTGGGAAATTACTATTGGTGAGGTTTAACTAGAGGCGAAAAATCTCCCCGAAGACAGAAGCGCTGAAGCTTAGTGGCACATTTCAATCAGAAAGAAACAGCGGGGGATACGTCTTCCACGGGTGGAATCTTTAGTTCTGCTCAATATGGCCAAAAGCGATAGAAACGAGACTGAAAACAACAAGAAGAAACATTACCATTCTGACTGTATTTTGTCTGGGCACAGGTTCAGACATTTCATGTAACTGATGTCATTTTTTGTATGCTGCTAGTGCCTCAAATGGAAATGATGAGTCTGTGATCTTTTTCCCCTGCTCTCGCCATGTTTTCAACTCATTCGGCATCAGGGCTTATTTTACAGCATTCATACCTGTCCAAGACGTGTTGGCTTTTCTTTGATTCTTTCTGGAACAGGCCACCTATCGGATGTGTCGGCGGTAGATATGTCATGTATTTTAGTTGTTAAAGCGCTGAAGTGAAATTACATGCACTGCTTTGACTTTAAAGGCTCTTTGACAAGCCCCAGACCAGAACGGTCATTGCCTGAAGGCAGCCCTTGGAGCAGACCCATAAAACCTAGGTATAGATGTTTCCAGGGAGGGACTTTGTACCTCTTTGACCATTTAGCTTTTGGAGAAAGCCACTGGAAAACCTTTAACCTGTTACGATGATGTTCTCAGGCTGACATTTGATTTGATCTCAGCAAAGGTTTGGGTTATAGTACCACTAAAACCTAAAAGGGGCTGGTGTTGGGCCAGTGGAAAAAAATAATTTGAAATGGTTACCTTAATGTACCTTAATGTTGTTTATTACGTCCTGTACACCATGGAAAAAATCATTTTACTTTACTGTCAATTTTCTGCATCTTTTCTTAATAAAAGTATTGCTTTCAACCACAAAAAAAGAAAATTTATTTTCAAACATACAGTGCTTTTGAACTTTCTATTAATCAAAGAGTCTGTAAAAAAAAATCAGCTTTGCCATCATAGGATTAAATAACAATTTTAAAATACATAGAAATTGAAAGGTGATTTTATGCAATAATGTTATGTTTAATTTTATATAATAATACTTCACAAAATTATAGATTTTACTGTTTTTTATTTAAATAAATGAAGCCTTGGTGAGCATACAAGAGTCACTGTGTTTAAATAAGATTTATTAGGATGTATTATATATTTAGATTTACATTTAGTCATTTAACAGACGCTTTTATTCAAAGCAATTTACAGATGAGGACAATAGAAGCAATCAAAACCAACAAAAGAGCAATAATATGTAAGTACTGTGACAGTCTCGTATAATTATACGTAGTAAGGATTTTTTTTGTTTTCTTTTCTTTTTTTAAATAAATAAAAATAAACAAGTAGAAAGAATAAAAAGAATAGGGAATGCTAGCCTAGAGGGTCTTTTTTTCTAAAAAAATAAATAAATAAAGCAAGTCAGAAGTATAGAAAAAGAATAGAGAATGCTATAGAGGATCATTATTTATATAAAAAGAAAAAGAAAATAGGTAGATATAATAGACATAGAATAGTGACTGGGAGTGTTAAAGGCACTTATTTTCTTTTTAAGTAAAGCAAGTAGTTAGAATAGAATATTATAATTTATAATATATATAATTTTATAAATAGGTACATTATTTTCTGTATTAGTCATGCAAAAATCCTGAAATTGTATTCACTTAATAAAAAAAAAACTGTTCACTTAAAATTGGTATCTTTAAGCAGTTTTTTCCATGCAATGACAGTCAAGCTTCCAAAAAAGAGCCAAAAACATCATTAGGTCATCATAACCTTAATATGTTCCAAGTTTCCTGAAGCTACACTGTAGCTTTATTTGTGACAAAAAATGTCTCCATTTAGTGATGTAATAAGATTAGGGTTAGGGTTAAGATTAGACTTACAATACAGCGCACAAGTCACATAGACTGTTTTCGTGGTTATTTTTTGGATGTTTTTGGGTACTATGGGGAGCTTTGCAATCCATGGTCACTGTGAACTGTTCAACTCTATTTTGTGTTCCACAGTAAACATAACAGCATACTGATTTAGCTTGACATTTTTGGGTGAACTACTCTTTTAACATTGTTGCAAGACAACATATTGCCTCCTTTCTGTTCCTTCTCACTAATTCAATCAAATCATACTTTGGCATCAGGATGTGTTTTTCAGGATGCGGGCCACTGTGGCAGGCGGGTTTGGCTGAGGATGCTCCTGTGTGATCAGATTTCCAGATACTTGGGTAATGTAGTCCAAACTCCTCTAATGAGAGAGCAGCTCTGGGCTCAACAATACATGCCAACGCACCGAGCCAATTCACGGGGTGTGAAACAGGATGTTTGCAATTGCACAATGCCAATTTACTGCTTTAGCGTGGCAGTTATCAGTGGCACTACAGCAGTTGTCAAAGGCACTTTCCAGTTATAAAAATCACCACGGAATTGTTCAGTCGATGTGTACTCATGTCAGTTTGTTGCAGGTCAGGCATGTCAAAAAGGTATTGTGTTATGCAATGGCTAGTTCTAGATTATTGGCATGTGTACGATATTTAATGTATGCTTCTCTCCTGAGCACACTGCTTCGCATGGGTTGATCAGTGAGGTTGATGTTTTTCTCCCTTTTTTAGTTTTAATTGGCGTGCCGACAACATGGTGTGCATTAGCTGTTAGACAGCTGGCACAGTAAAAACCTCTTGGATATGTTTGGTCTTTAAATTCAGCCCTTTTAAAGCAGCAATGCTACAGGCATATACATGCAGATTGCAGAAGAGTCGATTTGATTTGTCTTCTGTATATTGTGTTTCAAGATCGCATTCTAGTAGCAACCCTCTGACTAGGCGTTTTTCTAAATATCTGTAGCCTATCCCTCATTTTTAGTATTAGAATTTTGCAAGACTAGGACCTCCTGGAGACAAAAGTGTTTTCAACTGTTTACAAAAATGAGCTCCTTAGCTTTGCTGTTTGTGTAAATAATAGTCATGGTTTTGCTATTGACAAAGCCATTAGCTATTACAGTTTTTTAATGTGCTAAAGTCAATGTTATATGTAATTACAGTCTTTCAACCACTGTGAAAAAGCTTACGTAAAAGCTTTTGTGGAGCTCTATGTATTCACAGTAGGGTTCAAAATTCTGAGACAACTGATAATGCTTTAATAATTTATTTAAAATGGTTTCATTGCACATTATGTTATTAGCATAACAATTTGAGCAAAAATAACTTCAGAAATAAAAAAGAGCATAAGTATTGTCTTTAGTTTGTTCTCCTTTTTTTTTTAAAAAGTCAGTGCGAAATAGAAACTCGCATATATTTATTGGTCTTGTTGAGAAAATTCATCCTTTTATTTAATTTAATTTAATTTTATTTTATTTTATTTTATTTTATGATGCCTTTGATTGATTTATTAAGTAATGAAAGATGTCTCATTTATCTTCTTTTCTTTCTTTTAAATGTTTTAGAATCCAAAAATGTATTATTTTAGTTTTTTGAATCTTATATTTTCAGTATGGTTTCTTTAACTCCCTTATCTCACTATGTATATATTTATTATTTAGAGAGAAAGCAGAGAGGGGCACAAAAGAGTTGTTGAGGTTGGTGCTGTTATAAAGGAAGTGATATATGACACAAATTCAATTTAAGTTTTTATGCTGAGCATGGTATTAAATATCTACACGCATTAAGCACCAGCGTTGTATGGGAGGAATCACAGGTAATTTTTCTAGTCTTTACTCATTTATTTATGGTGCTGTATTGCAGCATAAGCAGTATGCATCTCTGGGATCATCAGTCAGTTGGGTTTGGCTCATTGGAATCGTGGGAATCAGCAGACTGTTCCAGGCTCAACGTGAAACTCTGCCGCTCGACATTAACGCAACAGCACAAACCTAACAAGCTCCCATCGATCACTGCAGGGATAAAATATTATTTGCGCATCTGACATGTACAAGTGCCTTCAGATTTTTTTTTTTCAGGTTTAATTTTTTGTTTTAAATAAAGTTTTTATTAATCAGTTAATACTTTAAAAGTAATACAAACAAACAAAAAAAAATTATTTGAAAATATTATTATTATTTCACAATATTACTGTATTTATTTGATGTTTATTGGTGAAAAGTAATTGATTGAAATTTATTGATCTTGTTTTATATTCACTGCATTTATTTAAAAGTGTATATTATTATTCTATTCTTTACTTTTTTCAATTTTTACTTTTACTGTACATATATTTTCTTTATAAAAAATGCATTTTCTGTAAAGCACTTTGAATTACCACCGAGTATAGAATGTGCTATATAAATAAACATGCCTTGCCAAGAAAATCATAAAGCCGAAACTTGAACACAAATCTGTACCTGTCTCTCTTACTCTGTGACCCGAGAAGGTTGTGATTGCTACGATTTATGGGCCTGAGAGATTCAGCTAATCACAGTCATCTCTTCCTCACCCCCTACTCCCCAAAAAATAACTCCTACACACACACACATTCTCCTATGATTATATTAAAAGAAAATCCGTTCCTGCACTTTTGAAAGACAAATTCATTATGTGGAACAGACAAATAATTGAAGGCGGCTGTAATGAGCATGTTTGAGTCCATTGTTGTAGATCTTCACAGTGTCCACAAATGGAAGCTCAGTGTAGTGAGTCTAATGGCATATTGCTTTTTGATGGGACCACTAAGCCTCTTAATGAGGTTCAGATGCCGTGCTCTACATGCAGCGTACGGTTCTGTTCAAGGTAACATATTGTCCCCCTTTTGTGACCAAACTCATTCATTTAGAGCTTCGAACAATGTCTAAACATGAGGGCTGAAACTCTGAAAAATGGCACAGTTACCTATTAACACTCTGCTGTACATGTTGTGTGGTTGTGACAACCGTTAATTGAATGATTTGATTGCACAGATTTGGGTATGAACTCGTCGCTACCACCAGGCCGCTGTTGGAGCTACGATGAGCTGGAAAGCAGACCGCAGACATGGCGGTGGCCTCNNNNTAGGCTGCTGTTGGAGCTGCGATGAGCTGGAAAGCAGACCGCAGACATGGCGGTGGCCTCCCTAACGCCAGGTCTCTCAGTGCATGACCTTATTCCCTGTGACATTCTCCACCATTAATCTTTCGACATGGAGTGATGGAGTACCCTTCCAAGTCACAATGTAGCTGTGTCACACTGTTTTATGTGTTTCTGATGGGTCGCTCGACCTAGTTGCGAGTCACTTTGCTCAGCCATGAGGTGGCTGTAATTTAATCAGCTCTACCTGAAGGATCACTGCCTCAGGAGTTTGTTTTTTGTTGAAAGCCGTTCATGTTGTACGTGTGACATTGTGCGTTTTTTTTGATCATATCAGACCGAGAGTCAATTTGCATACAAATTGCCTTGGGCTAAGTATGACTCATTGACGTTTCTTTCAGTGACTCATGAAGCAGTCCTGATCAGTTTTAGAATTTGTAACACTTTTCATATATTGTAATTCAATTGTGCTTGATTACTCCGTGACAAGGGATGATGAAGAACAGCTACAAAGTAAATAATTAGTATGATGAATGAAGCAAACATTCAGTGAAATCAAATCAAACGTTTATTCTTCACGGATTGCTGTTAAAAGGATAGTTCACCTCAAGTTCATTTTGTTCTTATTTATCTTCATGTGAAGAGCTCTTTTCCAAAATGTGATGAACGCCAAATTTTAAAAAAATGAGTTTGTCATGCCATTTTGCTGTGTACTGAACCTATTCACTGCTCTATCAATGTTTCATGCCAAATCGCTATATTTCCTTGTTTAATATGTACTGCAAGATGCAGTAATGCGATATGTCCTCTCGACCAATCAGAATT
>SCHK01072075.1:0-10014 GCA_004124795.1 Poropuntius huangchuchieni
TCTGGTAGCGTTTATAGCCCTTTTGAAGCTGCACTGAAACCTTAACAGTTTGGAGTCCATGACGTCTACTACATGCTGGAACGTTTTCATCNTCGTCTGGTAGCGTGTAATACATACACATCTTGGATGACATGGGGGTGAGTAAATTATCATGAAATTTTAATTTGAAAGTTGTGTGATTTTCGGATTCAGTGAATCATCATGTGAATTACAAGTATGAACACTTTTTTAGAAGTGTGTAATAGTTACATTAATGCTAGACGTACGCAGTAAAAATAACACTTCTGAATTTTTAACATATATTGATCTTTTTAAACTCTTCAGTGTTGTTTTTGCCAAAAAGTCTCCCCTCTGTGCGTACTGTCAGATGAAATCCTGCAGGCGACCAGGCGAGTCAGCATGTCTGTGAAACTGTCAGCTTGCAGTAACACACAAGTCGGAAGGGAGATGCTGAATGGAGATTATGCCCGTTGTGACATCACTGCCCTCCTCTGTGTTAGCTCGACTGATCATTGGCCGATGCGCTCGGGGATGTTTTGGTGTGTGTGTGAGAGGCTGGGTGAGTAACAGGCGTGTGGGAGTTCAAGCCTGGAGATTTGGAGACCCTTCGAGACTCGGCCCATCTCGTCGCTGGGTAACTGCAGACGGCAGAATGGGGTCACCGCCATCAAACTCGATACATCACATGCATGCACGTGCTCTTCACGTACGTTTACGGGAACACGTAGGTCTATAATGTTATGTTCAGTCGTCTTGGCTTTCGCTATGTGGAACAAATCAGATGCGGGTTGCAGCCTAGCTGGCCAATTTAGTCGAGTTAGATGTGGATGCTGTGCATCTATTTGTTTTTAAAGGAGCACCAGTCAACTGACTCATGTGGGTGCCTTCGGTTAAGACATGATCTGCATATAAGATGTTATTCTGGTGGTACAGATTCGGTTTAGTGTGTATTATATATACAGTTTTTCCAAGTGAAAATGTCAGCGATTCTTACGCTGCGAGAATGCTTGAAATCATTTGCAGTCATAACAGAATTGACATTTTTAAGTGACCTATTCCTACAGTCACATTTAAAACAGTTAATAATACTCCAGAATAACATCACACCTTTGTGACAACCATATTTAGATTGAGTTTGATGTGAGAGTAGCTGTGATTCATAATCAAGCACGTGGTACGTTTAGTAGATTTATGATTTACTGAAAACATACCATTCAAAAGTTTGGAATCGGAAGATTTTAAAGAAGATCTTACAGTATGTTCACTAAGGCTGCATTTATTTGATCAAAAATACAGTTATAAATACTGAAGTAATACTGTCAAATATTATTGCAATTACATTTTTTTGTTATAATGCATTTTAAAATAGAATTTATTCCTGTGATGCAATGCTAAATTTTCATCATCATTACTCCAGTCTTTCAGTGTCACATGATCCTTCAGAAATCATTGTAATATGCTGATTTAATATGAAACATTTCAAGATGCAGTTTTGTCCCCCATGATTTTTTTGATGAATATGAAGTTGAAAAGAACAGCATTTATTTGGCAAAATATCTTTTTATACAACTATAAATGTAATTTAATGCATCCTTTGCTGAATGAAAATATTAACCTTACTGAGCCAAAAATAGTAATGTAAGTACAAACTACAATTTATTATTTTAAATGCTGAATTCAGGCATCACATTAAAATACAGTATGAAAAATGGATATTAAGTTTGAAATTTGCTGCCGATTACAAGTAACGGTGTTAAACAAATTCTGCATTCTTAGAAACAGTTTGTCTCACATGCTAGAAAAACATTCGGGGTAATTAAAACATAAGACTGTTAAAAGAATAGAAATGAAACTGAATTTTTTATTGCAATGATATGATATTTTGGTTAAAAGTATTTCTTCCTGCTCACACGATTAAGTCAGCAGAAAAGAAAATTCATGTTTGAGTCAGAGAAACATCTGCCTCATTCAATGAAAGTTTATGAGAACTATCTGTCTTTTAGAATATTATGCTCTGATGCATTATACATAATTAGAAATAGTCTGATTCTGTGCTCTCTTTGATGTAAACGGGTTTCAGCATTTGCTTTACATGTATTTGGCATCAATAACCTACATATCAAAATGCCCGTTAGTCTCAAACTCATTACATCTCCACTGCACACACAAACAAACATTCGCGTTTACGAGCGGGCAAGTCTACACGAGCAAACGCAGTCTTGATGTGCGCGTAATGAAGATGAATCTGTCAAGGTCTGGCTCGGTCAGGCCACGCGACGTGGCAGTCTGCCAGTCTGAGCCATCCCGTGTCTCCCGTTAAAGTGCAGGTACCATGCAAACAGAGACCCCGCGATTCATTTCATTATTATGTCTTCACCATCCATTGTTGCTGGCACATAAGATTAATGTCAGGGTGACTATTGCACAGCTTATTTATACGTGGTAAATTAAGATGCTGCCGCGATGTGCTCTAGCATAGATGTTTACAAAACATCTCTAATTTGAATTAAGTGAGTGTCAAGCAAAAAAAGTGAGACAGAGAGAGAATGACAGTGACAAAGCGGGAGAGAGAGACAGTTTACCGACTCAATGAGCAGTAAATTTACTCACGGGCCTCCAGTGGAGATACCAGCAGGGCCGTCACTACAATTCATGGGGGATGATGAGACAAAAAGTTTATAGTTGGGCCTCTTTTCCCATGGACCAATGAGTAGAACTTTGGTGGGCCCCTCATCACTGGGCCCAGGACAACGGCCCTGTATCCAGTGAAGACAGAAATGAGATGATTTGAAGACTTCTCCTTCAATTTCTTGCTTACATGTGTCTTTTGAAATAGGATGTGGACGTTTTGCTTAGAAGCAATTTTATTGTAGTACAGTACTATTTGTATACTATTGTTTATTAATATTTTAAATCTCTTTATATTTCAATTATTGTAATTTTAGTTATGTGCATCAGTTTTAGTGATTTTACTACGATTTTTATTTTTATTTTTTTAAGTCTAATGTTCTTCTTCTTTTTGTAGCTTCATGTCATGTAGCAAGCAAGCAAATAAATAAATAAATAAATATCTTCTGTTGGACACAAGTGAATATATTTTGAAGAATGATGGTATCCATTATTATATAATTTTGTTTCCCATTTACTTCCATTATATGGACAAAAATACTGTAAAAGTGAACCGGAAATGTTTAGTTATCAAGTTTCTTAAATTTCAAAGACGAAGTTCTTGATATGTTTTTTTTTTTTTTTTAATCAGTTATTGGTATTATTAAGCATGAATTATCCATACAGTTTTTTTCCAAATAAAAATATTACTCTTTGCATAATCAAAATAAGCTAACTTGCTCCCCTTTGTGAAAACAGTACAAATGCAAAATGAGTTGCAAGCAGAAATTCATTTTAATTTCAAATAAAACACAACTGAGACCTTGATCTTTAATAGTAACATTTTCCTCCAGGTTACAGTACAACAATGACATATAAAAAAAAAAAAGATAATGCAAATTGTATTCTGAATAAAATACAAAGTTTTTTTTTTTAAATTGCTAACAAATCCTTAAACGCATCTCATCACTCAATGGTGCTGAGACAAAGAGCGAAGTAATAAAGCATTCTTAGAAGGCAAACATTGTGATGAAGCAATTAAAAAAAAAAATACCATTGCAATGAAGATAATTGTGTGGAGCACTGAGGTAATAACTGAAATGCAAATAAATTAGTATGTTCTAAGAGTCTAAAAGGAAAGAACTAGAGCTACTAGACAACTCGGGTTGTCAGAGCTACAGAATTGAGACAGATCCGAGCGCAGGGTCACTGACCACAGGCTAGCCATTGAAAAGGGCAGACACAAACAGACCAGGTTATCAGGATAAAAAAGTTTTTGGTCGCTGTATGACAGGTAAGGTTGAGACGGTGACAGCTGAGAGGTGAACTTTCTTCTCAACTGTAAAGAATTTCCTGCAACTGGAGACATTTTCCGAGGCTAACTCTAGGAAGCTTGTTGCCCGGTTTAACCAAATGACAGATAAGATATTCACAAAGATACACTGCAAGAACAGGATGTAGCTCAGGAAAAAAATAGTTAAAAGCTGTTATATAAGCATGATGCTACAGTATGGGTTACATGCTTTAGCACTCAAGTTATTGAATATACCCAGAGGAAAATGTTATTACATAGAAGTTGCTCGTTCATAACTCTGGAGATATAATGAAGGTCTCAGTCCTGTTTTATTTGAATATCAACTCAAACGTTTAAATTCTAAGGAGAAATAAAAACACAAATGAGACAATTGTTGACATTTGGTAGGAGTATAGAGCTATAAAATTAAATTTGGATTAGACATATTTTACGAGGTGGCTAATTCGTACGAATTTTGTTAAATCGTAAGCATTTTACGAGTAGCACAATTCGTATGAATTTGTACGAATGACGTACACCTAACCCCGCCCCTAAACCTACCCATCACTCAAATCGTACAAAATAGTACGTCATTCTTATCTTATTTAGATCATGAACCACCAACACAATCTCACGGCAATTCGTACGTATTTTCCGAGGTGGCTAATTCGTACGACCTCACTCGTACGAATTCGTACAAATTTGCCACCTTGCCAATTTGAGACTGTGTTGGCGGTTCATGATCTAAATAAGATTGTTATTTACAATAATCAATACTAAATGTTACACACACATTCAAGCTTTGACGATATTCTCGTTCACTGCTTTTTATGACCAGATCGTTGAATTAGTACATTGCAGAACAGCTGCAATCAGATCAGTATTTTGATAAGTTAATAAATACAACATTTTCTCCAGTCACTCTCAAGGTTATCTCATTGCTGTCTTCAAGAAGGAATTGAGAGTTAGAAGAGATCCCAACCATGATTTTTTCTTTGTACGATTGCTCTTCCTCATGCGCTCTCATTGCTGTCTAGATATTAAAGAGATCTCATTTATTTTCCCCCCCTTTTCTACTGTACAGAAATGATTGCTTGTCTCCATTTGCTCACCACTTTATCTCATCGCTATCTTTACTTTTAAAAATGAAGGTTCCACAATTTTGTGTCATAGAAGATCGATTTTTGGTTTCTCAAAGAACCTTTCAGTGAACAGTTCTGAAAAGAACCCATTTTTCTTCATGTGAAGGAAATTTTAATAATCTAAACCTAGAACCTCTTTCCACTATAAAGAAGCTTTTGTTTAATGGAAAGATTCAATGATAGAAGTTCTTCATGGAACCATCAAAAAACGTTGTTTTTAAGAGCGGAAGAGAGGCAGTTGCGATATTAAAGACATATTCATTATGATTTTTTTTTCTGTAATTACTCCTGACCATTTACTCTCCATTTCATCCACCGTCTAGGAGAACCAGCTGAGACATTTCTTCTTTCCTACAGCTGTAATTGCTCTTTTTGTTCCCCATAAAGTTGCCTTTGTTCTGTCATTTTGTTTCACACATGTATTAGTTAATAACTGTCATCACGCTGTATTTTCATAACTGTCGGTGTAGTAATTAGTGTTACCTTAATCTCATTTTAATATGCTCATAACCTTTTCCAAGAATATGTTCTCAGATTACCGCTGAGGTATGTGCTATGGTAATATCGTGCTATGCATACCACGTTGTAATAACGCAGAATCATAGATGAATTGCACGAGTGAGGCAAGTGGCAGAGCGCAAACAGAGCCGCATGTTAGCGAGACGAGACAGGAGGTTGAGGTAAGGTGACTGGTGCTCTTGCTCTTTGGGCTGGCAGTGACGGCTGGTGCCGTGGCCCGCTGTTGCGTCAGTGAAATAAGCAGTGACAAGCTCGCTTCCCTCATACGATAAATTACTACACACCCCCACAACTCGCACACACACATAAACTGGGTTCACTTTAAATCGCGTGTAATTTCCTGCTAGCGTGTAGACTCCCCGTGTGACTTCTTATTTGCTTGAGCCTGGTGAGAAAATTGAGATGCAGTAGTGAGTGAAGGACACTAGGGAACATGCTCATTGGAAAGACTTCATAATTAACACAGTGATGCTCGATGGCAGACCTCCTCCCTTAACGTCAACACAGGTGAACGAGTGTGTTTATGACTTGGTGAGCTTCTCAAGAGAACCAGCGGTGACCACAGAGGATATAGGATAATCCACTCCACCGCGATTTACCTGCATCAACAAGCGAAAACATGTCTAGGTCACATGTGGAACGTTACTTTTTTTGTTTTTTGATCACTCGCATTATTACATTACAACAACTAATAGTACTTTTTCTATTGTATTTAAAAAAAAAAATACATTAAATGCAATAATATTGTTTTAAATATAAATTAAACCATGGTGTGTATTAATTATTTACATGTATTGGTAATAAGAGTGGGTGAATGTGTTTGACTCTTTCAAATGATCCTTGTTGTAATGCAAAAATTCCATTTTCATCACTGTATTTGATGAATATTTAAATTTAATGGATGCATATTTTAATGTTGTGGATAGATTTTTAATTAAAATGTCATTCCTTGAATATAGCACATTTTTAATGTATGTTTTAGAATACTATTTAAATTTGTAATTATTTTAAAACATGACAAATTATTACCATACTGTATAAATTGTGTACAATTTAATAAAAAACAATGCACTCTAAGAAAGGGCCAATGTGTTTTTCATTTTTTGAATAATGCATCACATCGCATTTTGTCTTAGGGTTGAAGAAAATGTCTATAAACTTAACAAACAGTAATGTCCTGGCAGAGAATTACCAGTACCTTTTCCATTTTTCTATTATTATTATTATTATTACAGTGTATATCATTTTATTGTTAATTACATTAATGAAAATGAGATTTTGCAGTACAGTGAGAATTGCGGAAAGCTTTTGTCGTGAAACTAGCTTCAGTGTAATTTTTTTCTGGTCTGGTGGAAATATAATCTGAATATTTTCATGACAGATTGCAAAATTCACCCACGTTGTATCTGTTATTAGTTTTAGTGACAATGTTTGCTGATGCCTGATCTCCTCCTGTAGTATGTCCATTATAAAAATAAGCAGGGTGGTACCATGGTACAAATATGATCAGATGGTATTACCATGATGCTTCACATACCATGGTACTGCAGTGTACTTGAGAGAACCCAGTGGTATCAACTTGGTTTCGTGAGATTCACCCTTTCTGTCTTGATTCTCCTCAGACGCTCATTTGCATTCTCTTTAAGCACTCTGTTCTTTTTTTTGTATTCCTGTTCCTTCTCTCTGCTCGTTCTAATGTCTTTCTTCCCCCCTCCTGTCTCTTCTGCACGGTTTGAGATGAGCTCGCGTTCGCTCTCGGCTGCACCTCTCTCTCAGAGCCAGTAATCAAACGCATTCTGCCTGATACATGGCCCATTACAACCACTCTCATGTTCCATTTGCCCACCGCTCGCACAATGGTGTCATTATGATGGCGAAAAACTAGCGCTGCTACTGTAGCCGCACACAGTGCTTAACACAGTCCTCACATTGAATGAAGGATGTGCCAGAATTATTGGCACTGAGAATAAACCCGTGCTCATCTTAGACGGCCAGCGTACGTTTGTGTCAGTACGAGCTACACTGTTAGCATAGTTAGCGTAGTGAATGAGACATGAGAAAAATGAGATGCATTACTGTTTGTTAGGCAGAAATGATTCGTGATTTTGTTTGTGCGAAGATTCAGATTTGTTAATTTAGCTGAGGAATGTTTGGATGTGTGATATTGTATCAGTGTTGTGGATTGAAGGTTTTTCTGTCATCTCGGAATCAAAGAAAAAGAAAACAAGGGCAAAATGTAAAATGAAGCATGCTGAAAATATTTTGTTCTTCCTGATTGAGCTAATAATCACCCATAAAAAATTTGTTTACCCATGAAAGCTAACCATGGTTTTACTATATATAAAACCAAAAAACATGGTTACTATAGTTAACCATGCTATACTAACCATAGTTTAACCATGGTATTTGTAGAAAAACTGTAGTTATACAAATGGTAATCAATACGCTAAAATAACATGGCTACTACACCTTTACTACAATAAAACCATGGTTAATTTACATAGGGGTAGATTTCTTTCCTGTGTTTGTGTAATTGATTTTCAAACAGAAAGTGTGGGCACAACATATTAAAAGCTTCTGCTATTGCTACTTGCTAATGCTACCCTTATGAAAATTAACCATGATTTTGTTGTAGTGAAAGTGTAGTAACCATGTTTTTTGTTGTTTTTTTATTTTTGTTTTTTTACAGTTTTACTACAAATACCATGATAAAACTATGGTTAGTGTAGCGAGACCATGGTTAATTTGTGGTTACAATGGTTTACAGTAACTATAGTAACCATATTTTTTGGTTTTATTTAGAGTAAAACCATGGTTAATTTTCTTAACTGTAAAGAGAGGAAGTTACAGTAGTATTTGAATTAGGCAAACAGTATTTTATTAGGCAAACATTGAGATAAACCTGTCATCGAAGTGCATCAGTATTTTTTGGTAAGTTGTCCCTGGATAAGTATTTTCTAAAAGTTTCTTTCTTTCTTTCTTACTCTACAATATACATGACCTCAAAGCAGCAAACAAACTCAAAGCCACAAACTTCTAATTCCGAGATCATTTGGAGATCATTGTTAAATCTAAACCTTGCGTTTTAAAACTTAACTTTAGACCTAGCCATTATCTGTAACAGCTAGGCTCGGGAGCTGTCACATTCACTTGCTAAATGGTGGCAAAGTGCAAAATATCTTCAGCGATTAATCTGAAATGCACAGATCAGTGGGCAGCGAGAGCCGCTTAAGAGTAAACCTCTCAGCCTGTTTATTTCACTGACTGAGCTGAGATGGGGAATGCAAGGAAACGCTTGAAACATGTTCACCTGAACAGTGTGATTTTGTGGAAAGGTTCGTAACACCGTAGCTTTACGCAATGCTTTGTGTGTCCTCTGTGGATGCATGCATCAACGTTTTCAAAGCGGTCATATCGTAAGACATTACGTTTTTCAACATTTCCCTTGATCTTTTAAAAGATTGCTGTAACTTCCAGAACTCGAAACTCTCTCCTCAGTCTGCTGGTTTCATTTATTGATGCCAAACCTCAGAAGTGACTCGTTCTAAAATCACTGGATTTCTCATATAAGAAACTCCAAACTCAATCGCCTACATTTATTTGTCAGCTGCTCTTATTCTGTGTTCGAAATTGTGTATTGTACAAGATCCCTTTACGTTTTAGTTTACATTGAAATTAGATGATGATTCAGATTCTGTATTAATAATTTAAACAGATTATTAATAGATATGATTTATTCCATGGTAAATATCCAATAAAAGCGTTATTTGAAAACTTCTTTTTTAATTAAATCTGGCAAAATTGAGCAGCACATTGCATTGCACATTAAGTACCTCATAAGGGAAAAGGAAATAGACTTCAGCTATGGTAAATAATGTAAATGTTGGAGTTTTTATTCATTTGTGGATCTGCTTCAGGCAAACTGGTGTTTCTTTTAATTCTGACAATGTAGTCTTCAAGACATTACAGAGCTTTTGTATAATTCCTCATAAATTATGTAAATGATCAATTTTTCCTGAAAAATGTAAACAAAGATAGCAGCATATAGACTCAGGCTGAATACAAACAGAAAATGTTCCACTTTCTCAACAGGACATATACAATATGTTCATTTATCTTCTTAAATTGTACAATAGATAGGATTATTCTCCTATTGTGCATAGGAACAAGGCGACTTACATTAAACTTATTGTTGAATTTTTAATTAATCATATAATGTATAACAGCAATTTTCAGCAAAGTCCCTGTAGGAATAATGTGGCTGGTTAGGACAAGTGGAACAGCATTTACATACCATTATAACAATTACAGACTGCATGCCATCAGAATTATTAATTAGATATATTTGCAGTGCTCCAAATGTTTAGAAATGTGCAAATTATTATGATGTTTATAATGTCGCTTAATTTTATTAAAGGGCTCATATAATGCTATATCCACTTTAACAAGTTG
>SCHK01072177.1:0-29674 GCA_004124795.1 Poropuntius huangchuchieni
GTCTGAAATCATAGTTAGTTTCATTAGTATTTATCAAGAGTGTTCTATTCGCGTCAAACACATTGTTTAGCTTTAGCATTGTTGAGCTTAACTTACATTGAATCCAGAACAATCTTCTTTACCCCTTTCATTTCCTAGTTTCTCTGCTTTTCTCTCACTCTTTTCTCTCTCTGCTTCTTTCAACTTCACTTCCGCCTAAAATACACACGCGAGTACAATGTTGTATGAAAAGACAGAAAGCCATCTTAATAACAGCCTTTCAAGAGTAAGTATACGGCTATGGCGACTGAAGATGACAATGATTTTTGCGTCTCCTAATTGTGCACCCTGCCTCTCTGAAAACCAAATGGAGCGTTAAACTTGATTAAGGCGAACTGACTGCTCCCGTTGCCAGTTGCTCTTTTTCAGCGTGCGTATTTGTGTCACAAAACCCAAAGCTGAGGCGAGCGACTCGAAGCCCACACCCCAGATCTCTCAGAGCAAACGCTACGCTGAGCTCCTGAATGACAGGTGCAGTCGAGTCGAAATAAGAAAATGCATGCCGTGACACACGGCGATAGCATCGGTGCTCTCCCGCACAAAGCTAGCGTATCTACACCTCGCTCCCTCTCGCCCAGGCTGTGACAGCCGGTCTGATAGAAGTAGTATTTCTGTAAGGTATCGTATTTCACACCTCGTCAGCTACTCGCTGTTCAAATGCGAGATGATTAGCATGTAATTAAGAGCCCGTGCTAGCATGTTATCAGGTTCCCGACCAAGCACGGTTAGCCTGTACACGAGGGATCCGTTAAAGTTGCGCACAAAGCCACGGATGATTGGGTATTTGGATCCCTTGGTCCCTATTGTGGTGAAATCTTCGCCACCACGGTTATTATTGTCCTCTGAATCTTTTTATATATATATCAGAGAATATGTATCTTTGAAGAAGACTCTTGCATTGGTAATGTCTTTTTTAAGTTTGAGCTCAGCTGCTGCATTGGAGAGTGTTGACAAGGCTGCGGTGGTTGGAGCGTCGACGGATGCCTGCATGAAGTGAGGGCTTCCTTTGAAGCTGCAGCTAAACCCTGCTTTTCTGCCCTATTTATATCAATCATTCATCACTAGAGGCTCTGGCTGTCTGTGATTAAAGCCTCCCTACAGGAGGGCAACATCTGAATATGTATATATAATTCATATCTACAGGCACTCTCTCACATGAACAAGCGCGCTTTCTCACAGATCAACCATATTCTGCAGTCTCAAACCCAGTAGTGTATAAACACTTCTGGTCAAGAGTCTGTGTAATGATCGGGTTGAGCTTGCGGAAAACCTAGCTTTTAAAAACCTCAAAGAATCACATCAGAAAGACGCAGTAGAGCAACCTGGGTCTTCTACATGTGCAGTTCATTTAAAGGGATACTGCACTCAAAAATGGAGATGCTGTCATTATTTTTTCACTCTCTTGTCATTTCAAACCTGTGTGACTTTTAAAAGGTAAGATTTAAAGAATACCCTGGCTGCTATTCTTTAATGTAATGAAAGCGAATGAGTATTCAAACTGTGTAGCTTCAAAATAACAAAAAAAAACTGCATCATGAAAGTGGTTCTTCTGAAGTCATAAAATAGCTTTGTGTACAGGATAAACCAATTCTAAGCTACAAATTGTCGTCATTTACTTACCTTCATGTTGTTGCAAACCTGTGTGACTCCTGTGGAACTTAAATATGATATTTAATTTCTCTAAAACTATTTGAGTACCAACATTTGGGTGATATATATCTTTAGTCATTATTCACTGAAAATCTTGACAATCCACTCTGGCTCTACTTGGCATGTTCATTAGAGTTTATGGGACATGAATGAATCACTCTTTAAGTCAAATCTTTTCTATAAATTGGCTTATTCAGTTCACAGAATTGTTCTGAATGATTTGCTCACAAGCCCAACTAATCCAGATTTCCGTGACAAGGAATATATTAGTCATTTGGACCAATTTTACTTTCTATTTGTGAAGCTTGAAAACTTTAGTCACCAGTCTTTGTAATCGTATGGAAAAGAACGACAAGGGCATTCATTCAAAATCTCTCCTTTTATGTTCCATAGAAGAAAGTCAGTCATAGAAGTTTGAAACAACATGAGGTGCAAGTAAATGACAAAATGTTCATTTTTGGGTGAACTAATCCTTTAAGGCTAAGCCCTTGTTGTTTGACTACAAAAGGGGCTCTTTGCAGGTGTTCAGGTGCTGGGGTGTAATGAAGCTTAAGTGATATGATGGAAACACGATGCTTTTTGCTGGCAGGAGTGGGTTTATTCCCGGTGTTTCAATGCATCTGATTTTGATATGAATCTGTGAGGCATACAAAGCATTGCTTGGGCTAAGGACGCCCCGCTGAAGCCATGCTGAGTCTTTTTTGTTTGTTTTAATGGCAAAGAGAAATGGGTGGGAGGGTGTAGGTAGAATTCAAAGGTGAGAAAGAAGGCTTACAGAAACATTTCCATCTATGCTTACCCATCATTCCATTCCTGCTTTCTCCCAGAATCCATTGAGCTGACGGCCAAACCCACCCCCTTCCCAACCACCCACCGCACCACCCCTCCCACCGCTCACGTCAAGATCACCAAACAGCGCCATGGCCACACCACCTCCACCACAACTTCAAGCATTCTCGAGGATCTGGACAGCTTCGTGGTGATGGCACTGCCTCCACCGAAGGTGGAAGAGGTGCTGGAGAAGTACTCCAGCTCTTTCACCACCCACCGCCCCACCACACTCAACAAACCACCCCGCACCTCATCCCCACCCCTGGACTCCAGCCCTGACATTGACGAATCGGGCAGTGGAGAGCCCAGTGGGGACGACGAGATGGTGAGCGGAATGGAGGAGAGCGGAGAAGAGCCACTTGGTAATGCATTCACCATAATCTTTCAGTCATAAGGGGTTTAGGCATAATTGTCAAGAACAGATGACAAGAGATGATGAAATTCTCCCTTGTATGGAGTGACCTTGTATGTGAGATGACCTCGACTCGAATTGTAATGGCATATCAATTTAACACTGCCCATTATCTCAGCGCCCATTATTATTTGAGAGGTTTTGACACCTGACATCCAACTGCTAAGTGACCGGTTTCATTTGGAATCACTTTGGTGAATAATTCACCAAAATGACTAGCTTCAGTTTTTAACGTGGCCTAACCTTATGAGTAAGCCTTTTCTAAAGGCCATTTCAGATGAAGTCGATGCAACCACTGTTCCTTTCTCTCCTTGCACAGTCTGTGTTTATCAGGAGCCGAGCTCAAGACAAAGACCCCATGAAATGAATTGAGTTTTCTTTGACAATTGAGTTGACATTTTTGACACATATATATATTTACATTACTTTTTGTTATATCCTATTTATATATATATTGTAACTATTTTTGATTACATTATTGGTGGCATTTTATAATTGCCAGACCAGTTGAGAACCACAGCTAGTTATTTTCTGCCTTTCAAAACTTTACAGCTCATACCATGGAAGAAAGGAACAGACATTTTCCAGCTGCCACCTACAATTTACAAGTATATTAAGTATATGATGTTAACAGACTCAAATATTCCTTAGTTGCATTACTTGCCTGTAGCAAAAAATAGCAAATAGCTAAAAATCGGGGAAGAAAGTTAATTCTAAAAATTGATTTTTTTTTTTTTTTAAATGTGGTTCTTTTTTTCAACCTTCTGCACACTTCTGAAAAAACGAATGGACATTGACTCTAAGAGCCACAAAACTCCAATTTTGTTCTCCAATACAGCCGCCTCTAAAATGATAGCCTCTTGGTTGACGTACAAGTGACAAATCCCTCAATCCCTTTACTTGTTTTGTGTCCTTCAACACCACGATACATAAAGTAGACCAACTATTTTTATTCAGCTAATGCTAGCTTTACTGTTTAACTGCCTGAACTGGTACAGTATAAGAGAGAGCAGCAGGGCCTCAGATTTATTCTCTTGTCACTGTTGGACCGGAGTGCTCTTTGACACAGGACACATGAAGTCTGTCTGACATCGGAGTGGGAGGCATCTCTTGGGACTTTCTGATGACTTTCTGCCTCCCAGTGAACCAATAGCCTGTAAGGCTGAAGCAGTGTGGCGGCCAGCATGCACCTCGGGGGCAGCGGCTCATAAATTTGCCCACAGATGCGATGAAAAGACGTCCAGGGATGCTTTCCAGCTCTACGCCAAAAGTCATTTTCCACCACTCACTATTTTCACACGCTGCCTCTCTCATACTCACAGAGCCCTTGAACATCTGACGGCTTTATGGCATGTTTGGCAAGCAGGAGATATTTTGCTCCAACCCACAGTGCTAATCTTCTGTATATATATACTTGTAGGTGTGAGGCTGGCTCTTTAGCTAAGACAGTTTTAACAAGCTATTGTTAGGGTTTGACTAAATGTGAGTTTAAAAAGTAGGAATACATCAAGAAAGATGTAAAAGTCATTTCGCAGCTACTCGCAGATTGTTTACTGCAAATCAAAGAGTCAACCATAGAGCCGTCTGCCTCTGTAATTATTTACACCATAATTTTCCTTTTCCACAACTTGACATGTTCATTTTTTTGCAATTATACAGACATAGAGATAGCAGTTTAAACTAGTTTCTGCCTAGAATCATCAAATTCTGGAAATCCTGCTCATGTGACGGCTTCATCTCTCTCTTTAGGTACAACAGTAGCAACTACCACTCTTCCCACAGCCGAAGAACGGTCTTCCTGTGACAACACACCTTTCGGCTGCTGTCCTGATGGGAAGACTGCCGCTATCAGCTCTGAGAATACAAACTGCCCCAGTAAGTTCCCACCAATCACTGTTTGATCTGCTCTATGACTAAGCCGCCAACAGCGATTATACTTTTTATCCTGGAAGACTGAGAGGATGGTGAGGAGGAGGGGGCCAGAGTTGTTAATGACAGGGGAAACTAATGTCTATGAGCATGTATTATCTTAGGCATGCTGTATGGATGTTGATTTTGTGTGCCCAGGGTCCAAAATTAGTACTTGTCATGTGCAAAATGCTTGTAAAATTTGCCCGTTACTCACCAGCGGGCAGGTGACTTTATCAGGAGCTGATGTAATACATTGTATACATATAGTATACATATACGTGTGATTTTAAACAATCACATCACTCCAGTATTCAATGTTACATGATCCTTCAGAAATCATTAGAATATGCTGATTTGGTGCTCAAGAAACATTATTATTAATGTTGAAAACTGTAGTGCTGCTTAATATTTTTGTGGAAACCATGATACAGTTTTTTTTACAGAAATCTTTGATGAATAAGTGAATAATATCGATTATTTCTTTCAAAAAGAAAAAAAAAGTCGTACTAGCCACAAACTTTTGAATGGTAGTGTACGTAAACAGTTAATTTTGGACCCTGAGTATGCCAGATGCAGGGGAGCAGGTTCAGTGTCAGTAGCCGTAGCAAATGGATAAACCAATTCTCCAAAATGTGTTCTGACTGGCATTAGACCAGATGCGTCCATACACACACAAACCTTTTTCTCGCACCAGCCCCATCTGTTTTATAAGAGCAGAAATTACACACAATGGAGACTAATCAATATAGGACAGACAGGCAGTAGCAGGCAGATGTTTTGTGTTCTCTGTATGGTAACACTAGGTCAAGTGCTCACGTCTCTTCTCATATCCGTCAGCCGGGTATCGTAACTCCCCACCGTTTATTGGCGATGTGTCACAGCGGCCGAGAGCGAGGACCCTAATGTCCATTGCGTTCAGTCTCTGCTGTCAGCTCTAGCTCTCCCCATGTCTCTCAAGCACTAAGGAGAACTCCCCCTCGTATCAAACTCTTTTATTGAAAGACTGAAAACAGCGAACTGTGCAGTTTACCCCCTGCTGCCTGAATGCAGTGTTATCCGGTTTTCCAGTCCTCCGATTATAAACTGTAATTATTCATTTAAAATATGTATTTCTATGCATGTATTTGTTTTTATATGTATCATATTTTAAATATACTACAAAATACATTATCATGCTAAGTGAGAAATATTTATGTCTAAAGTATTTCCTCAAATTACTTCCAAAAAAATTAATTTTGGACCCTGGAAAAAGTATTTGAAGAATAAAAGTCTTACATTTCTTTTACTACCGAAATCACGCTAATGTTATAGTTTATTCTCCTCTGTTGTGGATCACTTCTGAGCTTATGATTTAAACTAGGGAGTCTTAGATGCCTCTGCCCTACCCCTCTGCATAAAAGTTAAAATGTTGGTTAAGAATGAATTTACATATCTAGTGTAAATTAAAATTATATAGCTCATTGTACAACAGAAAAAAAAACATCTGGACTCTTTGTAACCGAAGATAAGGACAGTTTTAATGAGTACATGCTAGAAATGATGGACCATAGCCGTATTGTGGCGGAGAATTTGGGACATTAATTTGAATCCACATCTAAAGCCTGATTTCTCCACGTCTTTGCGCTCCGTGGGAAATTCCTGTCCTCAGATGTTTCCGATTTAGAATCCGATCTCTGTTTCCCTCCATCTCTCTTCACATTCAAATCTCCCCCATTTGCTCCTTTTTGAAAGTCCCATCAGATACGAGGTGATGTGTGTCTGTGCAAAAAGACCCTTATCATGCAGTTTTAACCAGCTTCTGTCACTCACCCGTTCCTGGGATTAGAAGACAATTACGGCTATCTTTCACGATAATCATACAAGTGCTTATCCCGGTCCCAGCCAAGCTGGAGCCCGGCCGGCATGATTGATTTGGGCAATTTGTTCAGCTGATTACATGCTGCACAGAACCCAGCATCAAGCCCGCTCCCCGCTCTCCTTCAGTCGTTTATTCATTATTTATTTCTCTACGTCATGTAAAAACGGGCCTCTGATCCTCTCTCGCTCTTTCCGCTTATTAGTGTCAATGAGAAAGGTCAGCAATAACCTTAAAGGAATGTTTAATGATGACCCCGACCCTAGTCGGGACATATGAAAGTGTCTTTTAACCTAATATCTGTGATATATTGTGCAATGTATGTCAGTGTCGTTGTCTAACCGATCTCTCTCCACTCAGTCCTCCATGCCAGCTTTTGGGAAGAGTCTCGGTCTGGTAAACTCCAGTCCATCCTTCCTTCCAGACCTTCTCCCTTTATCCATATTCTCACATACTTCCCTATACCTCCACCTCCACTGCAAACAAATCTCTCTTTCCTCACTCGGTGAACCCCACGACTAACCTCACAGAAGCTCCATCACTAACTTACAGACTAGCATTGCACCAACCACAATTGTGTGTAGCTAAGAGTAGACTGGCACTGTGTTTCATCGAAGTGTCTTTTATATAACCGTATGTGCTTCCCTGCATTGCCCCACAGCCACCATGCGTTTCAGCGGCTTCCTGCACCTGGATAAGGTAGAGGGTCAGGAGGTCTTCTACACGCCTGAAATGGAAGACCCCAAGTCAGAACTGTTTGGCGAAACGGCCCGGAGCATCGAAAGCGCTGTGAGTTATGCCTGAGTTCACTTTCAGTTCAGCTTTGAAAAGAAGTTCAGATTTCGGTTACAGTTTCATTTGTAAAAGAAACTACATAAAGTTTATGCTGCTTTAGTGATGCTTTATTTTTCAGTAGTGTGGCAGAAGCTCAGTTCTTTTAAAACACTGTAGCTGTTCTAAAAAGTAGCAGAATAACTCAAACTTTATTGAAGATTAGCTTCTTGTTTATCACAGATTGTTTTCTTGTTTGTTTCAACCTTTTACTTCTCCATCCAGTCTCTTTTCTCTTGAGGTTGGCCCCTTGGGAATTAATGCGGAATGCATTGTGATAATTGGTGGAATTATCCAACGAATAGGTTGAATAAGCCTTTTGAAAAAATATGTGTCTGGTGATCTGTCAGTGCCTGGAAAGCAGTGCAGTAACATAAAAATAAAATACAGACACTTGATTTTGAAGTTTGTGATCAACACAAATCCCATTTTAGCAACCAGCGCTCAAAACTGTCCAGATGCTAAATATAGTCTGCTAGCACTAGTCACGATACCAACATTTCAGTAGCGCATACCAATTCTACTGAAATTACTCATTTTAAGAGTGTAGCAAAAACTAATATGCAGTTTAATTTTCAATGTGGAATATTAGTTAAATATAAACAAATTAAATCAATTAAACATTGCTTCAAATTTTAACAGTTTCAGACGGTTTTTCTTGTAAATATATATTTTTTAAATATCTGTATTTCTTGTTAATAGTTTGACAAAAACGACCATTTGTTTTTCTCTTATTCAGTTATAATTTTTTATTCAACGTTTTTAAGGTACATTACAAAGACAAAACAAGCATAATAATAGTAATAGTGAACGATTACAAAGAAGTTAGTTCAATAAAAATTTGGACCAAGAAGTGCATTTGATACATCACTGCTAGTTTAATAACCTTTTTGTCCGTATTATTCGTTTATATATTTAGTTTGTTAGTTTATTTTGGTTTAGTTTTATTTAAGTAAATTATTTATATTTTTAGTTGTAGTTCACGGTTTCAACACTGGCTGGTATCTTGGCCTCAGCGTGCCAATACTTTTGACATACTGATAGCCTAGCGTCCTTCACTGAGTTTTTCTTGCATTCTTCAGCTGACTCTGCAAACTACCTGCCGGCATCTGCCGAAGAAGCTGGCGATTTGTTCTCGGCTTGTTAACCCATTTTGGGCGTGTCTGGGAATGAAGGGCAGTACGATAATGAGTTCCACTTATCACTCTAATGTTAGCTAGTGCTGTGACCGAGATTCCCGACAGGGACTAAGCGAGGATGTAATCAGCCTTTCTCTAGGAGCGCTCTACCTGACACAGAAAGCTAATCCCCCATACTTCACTCTCTCGCTCGGTGAGGTCCAAATCTCAAATGGGGCCATGGGCAGTACAGAGCCAGCAATTGAAATGGTTTCACTTGCCTTGAGCGTGTCCTAATCCCGCTTCTTCATGATGTTCATGATGCCCCCAGGTTCAGCAGAGCACCTCCTCCCCTTCACGCTTCGATATCTCCACCCTGTCTTTCCCTTCACTTAATTTCAACACTGTCCACTAAACTCTGTGTAAGCAGCTTCTGAGGATAGAGACCAGTTTCTGGGTCAGCGTTTCCATCCGGCTATGCTGGGCAGCCTGGTTTTGTTGGGGGTCTCTCCGGTGAGGCCTGAAGGAAGGGAGGGAGCGTCTCCTTTCATTTCTTGCCCAGCATGGATCCAAAAGTACAATGAACTCATACAGGGTCAGCCTAGAGGCAGAAGCCATTATGTCTGCGACAACTGTGCACTTTTCCAAATTCAAGTGCAGCTGTAAATGAAAAGAGTGAAGAAGGAAAACACAAGGCCCTTGGGTGACTTGAATGGGGTACTCGATGGACCTCCTGCTGAGGCACTCTTACAGAATGTGCACACACGTCAGAAAGCGCTAGAACAACCCACAAAGCGGTTTGTGAGACGATTGAGTGCTTCCTAATTGGAAACCACTTCTCGTTTGCTCTAGTTTTGACCAATTAGATGCACTAAAATGAATTTTGTTTTGGTGAAATGGTCTTTGTATTCAGGGAACCAGCAGCAACTAAGCTCGTCTTACGTTAAACCAAATCGGTGACAAAACACTCCTACGTGTACCGAGGTGGAAACCGAGCCGATTCTAAACAGGCAGCACTGTAATCTGACATTTACCGCTGACTTCCAAACGTGTTCATGTAATTACTTCTGCGCTGTAGTTAAATGTCAATTTGTGCACTAAGACCCGATGGGGTTCGGTAGAGTTTTTCCACTGACACACTTTCTCATCCTGTGGAGGAATTTGGTGTTAACAAGAACTAGATCAGCATATCGAGCTTATTACCAGTTCACACACTGCACTTGGGACTTTTACTTCTTTGTTTTTCTCTGTCTTACTTTCTTTCTGCTTTTATTTTCTCCAGCTGAATGAGTTGTTCCGCAAGTCAGATGTCCAGAAAGACTTCAAGAGTGTCCGTGTGAAGAATCTGGCCCCCAGCAACTCCATAATAGCCTTTATGGAGGTTCACTTTGACCCAGGTAAAGTTACACCAAAGGTTTTCTTAAAGATTGTTTACTCAAAAAGATCTGAACTGTGCCCAATGATAATCTTTTATGTACACCGTTTGTCTCATTTCAGTGGCCAACTCACTTTTACCAAATAATCTAATGCAGGGGTGCCAAATTTATCTCCTTGAGGGCTACATTCCTACAGAGTTTAGTTCCAACCCTGCTCCAACACACATACCTTTAGTTTTCAAATAGTCCTAAAGGACTTTATCAGCTGGATCAGGTGCGTTTAATTATGACTGAAGCTAAACTCAGCAGGACTGTAGCCCTTCAGGAACTGTTTGGCACCCCGATCTAAGTGATCAAACTTCCCCACAAAATTAACACCGAGCACATCTTGTGTTATGAATGCCAGCTAGTGGCTGTGAAGAGGTGAAAACATGCCTACCTCTCATTGACGTTGGTTTGAGTCCCACTCCAAGCAGTGCGCATAGGACCAGTTACGTTGGTGCCGTGACCCGGATGGTAGTGAGGTTTAGGCGGGTGCGTGTTACAAAGGCCAGCTAGTAGGAAATGTACAGAAACCTCACTCCCCTGGCTTCAAGAGGCACGTTAGTGACTGGTGCTAAGGGCTTGCAGTTTTGAGTGTCCTTGTTAGTTTACCTACCTCCCATGCCAATTGACACTGGTTCAAATCTCACAGTAGGACCAGTAACACTTGACTTGAAAGTTTCAACTGAGCCTAACTAACTGCATGGCTTTTACTGTACATTTCTGCCATAGTCACCACTAATAACCTGTACTTCTAAATATAATGTAGAAACGTAGAAAAGCGCTATACAAATAAACTTGAATTGAATGTATAGCATGTTATGCCACAATAGTGCAGCATCACTACACAATCCAGGCTCTTTAAAATGCAGAAATTGTACTTAACTACAGTGCACGTTTGGACAAATGATCATTTGATCACCGTTGGTTAATAACTGTTGCCATTACAACATCTCTTACATAAAATTGCATTTGCCACCAACTATCCATGACAGTGCAACGTTTAATAAAACTGAAAATAAAATTAGCCTAATTTGCATAGACAATGAGGTAGTTGTAACTTATTTGAAAATTTGTAACACATGCATTTTAGTGCTTAGTGAAGACTGTTTTTTGCGCTAAAATACAGCACTGTTTAGTGAATTTGCCCCTCAGTGTTCTTTATTATCTCTCTCCCCCAGTCGTTCTGTTTTTCGTTATCCTGTTTTTATTTACTTTCTTTTTTCAAGCTGCTTCTAATTTATTTCTAAAGCGGCTCTAGCACACAAAGCACACAGTCCGACTTATACCCTCCTCTCACATCAAAATTCCCCCAGTCTGCGCTCCTTTAGAAACGTGCCCGCGGCAAGAAATAAAAAGCACATAAAAACTCCCTTGTATGTTTGAAGAAAATAATAATTCAACACAGCAGAATGAGGCGTATAAGTTAAGTAAAAGAATCCCTGAAGATACGGCTCTCGTCTTTTCTCTCTGTCGGAGCGGTCAGAGAGCGTGGCCTTTTTAGCGAGGTAATTTATCAGCTAGGGCTTTTGAAAAAGCTCCTTTATTTCAGTCTCCATCGCTTCTCATGCTTTTAAGACCCTGAGCATCACACTAGCTGATAAAAATCTCCTTCGCTATTCTCTTTTTATTGGTCCCCTTCAGCGGCACAAGAGCACAATTCTAGCACAAGCGCCTGTCATAAAGGCGGTCTGTGGTGGCCAGTAACAGGGCCATCTGTGGAAGCGTTATTAGAGTGTTTCATCCCAACGTCCCTGAAATGCATGGCGGTTCAAGAACAGATTCTCCCAAGGGCCTATTACACGCAGGCTTTTCTGTATATATTTGCAGTATGTTATGTCAAGTGCAAGGGTGGTGGGGCTGGTTAGTGCCGGTTCTTCACACTCTGCTGTGCAATACGTTCACCTCTGGCTCTGTTTAATGTTGTGTTCTCGTGCTACAGACACAAGGTTCAGTGTGGAGGATATTGAGGGAGCCCTTCTCAAACAGCTCAAGGCGTCTAAAGACACTGGTATCGTTGTGAAGAAACCTGAGGAAGAGAACATCCGCATCACCACCTATGGTAACCTGTTTGAAATTGCTTTTCCGTCCTTTTTCTTTTTCTCTTTCTGCCTTTTGTTGAGTTTGATTGCTCTTCAAGCTGGCATTTGATAACCACGAGTGCCCGCGGGACTGAAATAACTCAAAAAGATCCAGCTTATTGAACGTGAGACTGTATGTCTCAGCCTTGGTTTCATTTGTCAAGAATTAAATATGTCTACCCTGACTAAGGCCTGTTGACCCACTTTTTGCTTCTCCTCATTTTTTAGGCCTTTCTGCTGTTCCTTTCTTCACCACCACGACAACCACCATAGCGTCAGTCACGACTCCCACCACCACTACGCTGTCTCCCACTTCTGCATTTACCACGCTCCGCCCATCCACCACCAGACGGCCCTTCACCAGCCGCAGGACCACCACAGCCGCACCAGCCACCACCACTCCATCCAAGTTACCCACAACCACAGCCTCGCTGAAAAACAGACTGGCAGTCCACGGCAACAGGCCATGTGACTCCCAGCCCTGCCGTCACGGTGGAACCTGCGAGGAGGAGGACAATGACTTCACCTGCATCTGTCCTGCAGGAAGAGGAGGAGCGGTGTGCGAGAAAGGTGAGGAGAACTACAAAAACTAGAAAAAGTCTGTGTAGCTGGGTGAAATCATAGCCAGGTCATATTTTAATGACCCCCATAATCAACAGAAAAAAATATCTTTGCATAATAAAACAAAAACTCATTTTTAGGAGCATTTAAGATTTATTTGTTGCGTTATTATGTTATTTTCATGAAAATTAAACACATTTTTCCTATCCATTTCATTACTGCAGTGTGTCTGGACAATTAAATTTTGAGGCTTTTTCTGGTAATTATAATTGAAGAGTTCAGATGCAAAACCCTCTAAGTGCCATTTGAAATTTTCTTCTAAAATGAGCATTTTTATCAGGCTCATATGTGTAGGTTCAGTCATTTCAGTTTAATAGCAAAGAATAGGTTGTTTTCATTGCATTGCAGTGAGTAATAACTGAACATAAACATAGGAGCCTAAGAAAAATGCTCATTATAGAAGAAATTTTCAAACGGCGCTTAGAGACTTTGCATCTGAACTCTTCATTTGTTCTCAGTGGTGATTTTTATTAAAATGCTTTAATAATATGTTGTATTTTAATCAACGTAAAAGGCTGTACAACAAGTGCTACCATGAATACTTAACAGTTTGAAATATTTTAATATATCAGTATTTTAATAGAATTTATAATACATTTTATATATTTGCATTATGCTAATTTGCCTTTTTTTTTATTAGAATGAAAATAATGTCATAATGTAGAAAAACTAGCATTTCATTTTATTATAATCGTTTTCTTCAACCACATTATTGTTTCCTATTTCTTTTGATCTTTAAAATAAAACCCACAACAGAAGTACACTTGAATATTTCAGATATGTTTGAATATTAATTATGATTAATAATTGATTGCAATTAAATATGTATTATTTATAACTGTTATTATTTATTATTAATATTTCGGCATATTTGAATCCTTTGAAAAAAAAGAAAGTATTCAATAAGGATTGAATTGAAAATTGTTGCCCTGCTGTTACCCTGAAGAAATTTTAGCTCAATTCATTGTCTCTGTTGGTGGTATTGGGATATGAAACTACCTTTTGCAGCTGTGTCAGGTTATAATTGACACTAATTACATCGATGAACTTTAGTTAGTATCAAACCGCTGTGAGGTGAAAAAAGCCACTAATTAAAGGCTTGTAAGCAGCCCTCAAACACTTCCTCTGATCAATCGGGCCATTAAAGTGTGATGAAGAGAGAAGGCTTCATCAGCCTTGCATTCTCCTGAGAAAAGGGTGAGAGACAGCCGAGAGAGAAAGAGAGAGGGGTGTTGATACATTTCTGAGCATGGGGATTCTCTGCCTGGAATGTAAATGTCTAACGGAGAAAAGTCCAGAGAGAGCTACAGTACTCATCGTTGCAGGTCTATGTTTTTTCACCCTAGGGAATATAGCAAACACAACATGAACTGCACATTACTGTAGTATTGACAGGGGTATCTGCGTTATCTGAGGGAGACACACTTAAGCACATATTTGTTTGTCGCTCTATCTGTAGAGAGCAGACTGTTAAGGGATTGAAGACCTGGTTGAGAGCCTCTGATGACCTGCTTTATCTGTCTTCTACCTTCTTTCCTACTCAGTTATAAAGTACTTCATACCATCCTTTGGTGGCAAGTCTTACCTGGCTTTCCGAACCATGAGGGCCTACCACACTGTGCGAATTGCCATGGAGTTCAGGGCTTCGGAAATGACAGGGATATTGCTGTATAATGGCCAAAAGGGCAAAAAGGACTTCTTGTCTCTGGCACTGGTCGAAGGACATGTGGAGCTCAGGTAAGTAACCCACATTTGTTATATACTCTTGGGATGGAAATCAGTTGATTTTCATGACAGTTCCACTAACCATTTTAATTTGTGATTTTTCTCCATGAAGGTTTAACACTGGTTCTGGGACGGCTTCAGTGAGTAGTAAGGTCCTAGTAAGACCGGGTCGCTGGCATCAGCTCGTAGTAGTGCGTAACAGGCGTAATGCCATGCTGAGCGTGGACAATGAGCCGAGCGTTGAAGGACAAAGTCCCCCAGGAACAGATGGACTCAACCTGGACACAGACCTTTTCATCGGAGGAGTGCTTGAAGACATGATACCAGAGTAAGATAACGCCTCCAAATAACACTAACGAGAGCCTCTTTAGTCTTGTTAGAAGCCATAATGAACAATATGGAGAATAATAACCTTAAGCACTGACTGTCTTAGATTGTCTGCGCATGTTTGCAGAAACCTGCCAGAACAGCTAATACGACTTAATAAGATTGAGCAGAAATAGCCAAATCAAATTAGCATCAATCAGAGATGTTGTGAAACACCACTTGAGTTCTTGTGGGTCTAATTGAATGTTTTTCCATCTGTTCTCAGTCAGGCAAAGAGTGTCTTTTCTCAATTGAGAAGAAGACGTCTTTGTTTTGTTATTTAATCATTTCATGCTTTTGTTACATTTTCCGTGTCATTTACGAATTAAGATGAGCGTTAAGGAACTGACAAGAACTGACTTGTTCTTGCAGTGTAAAGGAGAGGACGTCAGTTTCAACAGGCCTGGTGGGCTGCATCCGCATGCTGGATGTCAACAACTTGTTCTATAACCTGCAAGAGAATGGCGACAGCGTTTTGTACGGCTCAGGCGTGGGCGAGTGCGGCAACAATCCGTGCATGCCGAACCCCTGCAAGAACGGAGCCTCCTGCCAGGTCAAAGAAGCCGAGATGTT
Source organism: Poropuntius huangchuchieni (assembly GCA_004124795.1). NCBI lineage: Eukaryota > Metazoa > Chordata > Actinopteri > Cypriniformes > Cyprinidae > Poropuntius > Poropuntius huangchuchieni. Next base: position 15,432 of record SCHK01072177.1, read on the forward strand.
CCACTGCAAATGTGTCAATGGTTTCTCTGGTAAGTGCACCTTTTTCTTTGATCACTTTCAGCGGTTACGCTAGCAGATTGCTGTTCTATATGGTGTCAATAGTGGTGCAGAAATGACAACCTTCACCTTTAACTATACACTATTGAATTATGAAAGGTTCTGCAGTCACTCTCTGTTGAGTTCTGAATATCTGGACTTGACTATATTAATGAAAGATTCAGCAGGGCAGAGGATGCTTGTCTAATCAGTTTTTAGCCTTATGGGTATGTAAGAAAGATGAGTGTTTACCCAATAATATGAAGGCAGCAAGGACAAACATGCAGCGAATACAAAAATCTTCACCAGTCCTGAATATACACACCATGGATAGAAAGTGAATAGAAAAACAGTCAGTGTTTTCAAAACAACAGACACTATATTTCTCACAGTTCAATAAATTAAAAAAATGATTGTATAGTTAATTCAGAGCCACTTTTGAAGCACCAGACTTCTAACTGAATCTGATCGAGTCTCTCATGGACAGGCAGGGTTTTTCTTTTGTCTCTGTTTATTTATTTATTTTGAAAAAATAAAGACGAAGGGAGAAAGTGATCTTTTCCATAACATAAATATCATTTATGTTTATATATATCCATCCATTATTGTATTGTGGGGGGTTCAGGACTTACTGGGCAATATTTTTTAGTTTTTTTTATGTTACAAGGCAAAAAATTATATTACGAATAATAACAATAGTTTACAACCTTACAGTCTTTATTGCATTTTTGAACAAATAAATTCGGCCTTCTTTCAAAACATCAAGAAACCATACCAGCTGCAAACTTGTGAACGGTAGTATATATTCCACTGGTGTGCTTGGCCCTGTAATTACTGCTTGCAGCTGTATTTTGAACTGTTTCTGGCTTTCTACTGTATGTCCATCTTTGCTTTCTCACAGCATAAGGAACGTTAGGAATCACCCACACTGTAGAAGTTACTGTTCTCTTTGTTCACTTTGAAGAAGCTTTTTTCTCTCCATCTTGCAGTGTTGCTCCAGACATTTGAAATATTGCCCAGAGTAAATTGCTCTGTTGTTCTGCTCACAAGCCTTTATTGAACAACCTTTATAATAATACAGTTCAATATCTTCCACTTTATTTCAGTGCTGCAGAATGGCTGCAATGAGGTGTGTAGGAAAATGAAGACCCTTTGAAGTAGAAGTGTACACAAAGAAATTGGCTAGAGGGATAAATATGTGGGATAACCTTTAATGTTTAAAGAGCAGGATTGTAAGTTGGAGGGTTGCCGCACTGTCTCCGTGATAGAGCGGACTTATAGTTTGAGAGCAAAAGAGAGAGACACCTAGCAGAGCGTCTCAGAACACGACGGGGGCTTTCATTACAGCAAGCAGCAGCTGCCGCCCGTGGCGTGATCTCCTACTATGTTCTTTGTGATGATGGGAGTGTTCTGATGAGGCTAGAAGCGCTGACCTGAAGGAGTTTCGGTCTCAAACCAGGAGGGCACACAAGCACACCATGCGGCACGGCGGCTTCATCTAAATTTATAATAATTCAAAACAGAATCCTATTAGAAATCCTTTATGCTCTTAAAAATAAAGCTTCTTTATTGGAATCGATGGTTCCATGAAGAACTGTATCCATCATAGCCATGCTATCTTTCAGCTAATGGCTAGTAAACAAACTCTATCAAAAAGGTGACTGACTCTTTTTGATTTGTAAGGCGGTACTGATTGATCTCTCATTGCTTTCAGTGCAAGTAGTTACACTGTGACTTAATGAGGATTTGAATGAGGATTGACAGGAAGTTGTTTGATTTCTTTTGTTTTTACAAAAATATCAATTTCTGTAAACAGGTCCAACCTGTGCTGACGCCCAGAACCCTTGCGACCCCAATAAATGCCACCCATCATCGCGGTGCCAGGTCCTTCCGGAGGGAGGTTACAAATGCGAATGTCCAATGGGACGTGAAGGCAAGAACTGTGAAAAAGGTACAGTACTACATCATAGTAAAAATACAGTAAATGAGCGTATCGACTCTCCTAAGGACTGAAATAACTGCTACATCTCAGTTGTAATTTCAGTATTGATTTTTGTCAGGATCGATTGGTCTGACTTGGATATTGGCTGTAGAATTATCAAGGGGAAAAAGGGCTGAGGTTATGGTGGGGATGTAAAAGTGAGATTCTCTTGTTGGTGTCTCCAATACTGTAAAATAAGTTTTGCCAGCTAATATAATGGAGAGTCAGCATCTGGGAGGTGATTTGAAATTATTTTCCCTTTTACACTATGTCTGAGCTGCCATCCTGAACTGGAAGATCAAACATATGGTGGGTTGAGGGGGGGTGGATTACTCTCCTAAGGGAGCTGGACCCTAACCAGGGAAGAGATGCTTCGTACTTCTGCCATTTCGAAGCTTTCATTAGCACTCACTCTGTTGCGTTTCCCTCTCTCACCTCATTAAAATTCCTACAGATGTTTTAGACTGCAAGCATTAGAAAAGGGGGAACCAAATGAAAGGTTTAGGAACACACATGTGCGCAGGCGTATTGGACACCACCCGTGGTGCAGGGGGAGTACGGCCCTATGCACTATGCCATGAGCCAGTTAAATTAAGGTTAAATTAGCCTATATAGTGCAATAGTGACCGCCCACTTTTTTCAACTGCATTGGTTCTGAAAATATTTTTCCCATTCATTTTCTCCATAGGGATTTAAAAAATGTCTACATTAAAAAGTTATAAGCCATGAACCAAACCAAGCAGCTACGAAGTGAATCATAACATTGCAAACTTTGATTTGAAGCAAAAAAGTATTTGAAAATTGGACAAAAAGACATGACTGTTTACTTAACGGCTTAAAGGGATAGTTCACCCAAAAATGAAAATTTTGTCATTATTTACTCACCCTCATGTTGTTCCAAACCTGTATGAGTGTCTTTCTTATGTTGAATAAAAAAGGAAGATATTTTGAAGAATGCTAGAAATACTATGGGGGCCAACAACTTTTTGGTTTATCAAAATTCTTCAAAATATCTTCTTTTGTGTTTAACATAAGAAAGAAATTTCTACAGGTTTGGAATGACATGAAGGTAAGTAAATGATGACAAAATTTTCATTTTTGTGTGAACTGTTCTTTTAATGAGGAAAAGAATGATTGGTGGAGATTTCTTACAGAATTATGGGTAATGTAGTCTCTCATATGGATTGACGCTGTTAAACAATACAAAATAATTTGAAATACTGTGGTCTTATTCAACAGAAGCATGTACAGTCGATTACCAACCTTGTAGCTCACAGTAGGGTTAACTTTAAAGGTTTATAAGTTATTATTAAAAATTTCCTATGAAGAAAATGAAAAGGACTTTTACTTTTGAAACCCGATTGTCGCACATTGTACAACTTCCAACTCATTTCCGTCACCGTCAAGTTTTTACTGATAATTTAATTTTCAAGACTATCAGGACTGTCTGTATCAGCGATACTATTTCAGTACTTTTATTAATGTCACTAATAGTGGGCGGGCCAGTTTTTATCATTCACAAGGTACCCCAGGATTGTAGTATGTCATTTGCACACACATGCAAGCACCTGTTCAACCCAGAACTGTCAAACGAGAGGGGCCATAGAGTCACCTTTCCATCTAAGAAAGTCTCCATTAGCGAGTGATTAAAATAAATTGAGGTGAACCAGAATCAATGAGTTGAGCACATCCATCAGACGGAGTGTTTTTTTTTTTTATCGCTTGAATCAATGAGATGAGTAATTCTATCAGTCAGCTGCACATCATGATTAATGGGGAGTCATTCGGGCAAAGTGTCCAGGGAGAGTGGCTCTCTCAGATAAGAGACTGTCCAGCACTGTTTGGCTCTTCTGAAATGAGTAAGTCAGAAACAGGAGAGCGCTCCCTTCTGCATGAGGCCTGAAGATAAATACATGCAGCATGCTGAAAGAAGGAAATCTACATTACGTAACAGTCTAGTCAGGAAACACTTGACTCAGGAGATACAATACGCTATTGTCACTGAAGCACTCTGGAGAACAAAGTAATGAGTGATTCATTCATTAGCTGCCGTTTGAAAATGAAGATTTTTATAATCAGTGTTTGAAAAATCAATGTGATGTTTTTCAGAGTAGTAAATATATGTTCTCATAATAACAAATATTTTAATAAGGCTTAATGCTTAATTCTAATGCTAATTTACAATATGTTGGTGCATTAAAAAAGGGTCAATACTTTCTTTTCTACTAGTTTTGTGAATATTTCAAAATAAATATGTAAAACAAAAAAGGACTGTTCAGTTGTCAGTAAGTTACCGAACAACAGGCCAGTACTGTACTATTGGATGTTGCCAAGTCTTAAGCTGATTGCAGTGCAGAAATAGAGGCCTCTCCTTTTGTCACTTTCCATTTTGACTCCTCACTTCCTCATGGTGTCTGCAAGTGTTGTGCCTTCTTGTACAATAGCGAAGCTGCCGCTGTGTTAAACAATAGCTAATTAGCTTTTTAATCTCAGTCTACCATCCCAGACTGAGCATGCGCCCATCCTGTGTAATTACTGCAGGATGCATGCTGGGCTGAGTGGCAGTGCTATGTGTTGATGGGTGTGAGTGTATGTGTATGTGTGATCGGGTAAGCTATACACTGTCACTGTCTGGTCTCCTAATTGGTGGAACATCTCAAACACATTAAGTTATCTGCGAAGCATAATGGACTTTTTCATATTTCTCAGTGTCAGAGAAGGGAGGCGCTTTCATTCCTTACTTTACTGGAGATTCTTTCCTNAAAGCATAATGACTTTTTTCATATTTCTCAGTGTCAGAGAAAGGAGGCGCTTTCATTCCTTACTTTACTGGAGATTCTTTCCTGGAGCTCAAGGGCCTTCATCTCTACAGCCAGGATCTGAGGTATTGCTTTACGTATTGGCTATTGTTTTTTGCATTTATTAGTAGTGTTATATTAGTGGTGGTCTTCTGAAATGAGACAAGGACAAAGTCCTCTCTGTTTGTGTTTTTTAATTCATTCATGTTAGTTATATTCAATTTTTTTTGGGTCAAAGGCAGGCTAATATGTAAGGATTATTATTAATCTTTATTTGAAAGTGTCTTGTACCTGTACTGTATATCAATATTGTGTTGTATATGAATAATACAGTAATCATCATCATAGAATAAATAATTCAGTAAACAAACATATTTAGTGTTTTTGTTACTGCTAACTATTGTTGTTGTTAACAATATTTTAACAGTTACTAAATATCTTATTAATAATACCTTCTTTTCAGAATAAATACTCAAAAAATACTTGGTAAACACCACTGGTTTAATTACGTATGCTGCTTCTCACTCGGATTATTTCATGTTTCAAGTTCATTTAGACTTGGACATTTTGAATTTGAACCAGAAATTATGTTCAGTTGATTGAGCTGTTAACTCAGTAATTAGTCCATCCATTTCCACCAATTATGATGCACATTTGCTGACTGAATATGAACATTGTTTCTCACAATGCTTTTTGCCTGTATCAAGGAAGAAAACCTCTTTTTTGTATCTATAAGAGCTATACTAATTTTTTCATAGGCAAAAGTTCAGCATGACTGTGGTTCTGTTGGCCAATGACTCCAAAGGCATGATCTTCTACAACGGTCAAAAGACTGACGGCAAAGGAGATTTCATCTCTCTCTCCCTGAATGATGGTATCTTGGAGTTTAGATATGACCTGGGCAAAGGACCAGCTGTCATTAGGTAAACAGCACTCTTTATAGTTACATTAAAATGGAATTAAATTCAAATGACTTGGCTGTGTTGTGTTCCATTTCAATTTATCTAACTGTAGCTTTTGGGTTTATTTTCATATTGCTATTAAGAGGGGTAAATAAACATTTTTCCCATCTTTTTGTGTGTGTGCAACAGGAGTAAAGAAAAAATCAAGCTGAACGAATGGAGCACAGTGAATCTGGAGAGAGCCAGCAGAAAAGGAGAGATCAGCATCAACGGCAAAGACCCCGTCAGAGGAGAAGCGCCGGTATGAAAACCCTCTTATGCTTCTTATGCTGCCCTATAAAGGCCAAAAACATCACCCTTCTTTACAAGAACAAGTCGAACTAGCTCTTTCGTCCCTTGCCAAAAGGTACTGTGATTGTACTTCGATATACAGTGGAGTCCAAAAGCACAAATATAAGGAATATTTCAGATTTTTATGTCACTAATCAAATAATTTGTGACACTGATAATGTGACTCTGTACAGACGGTCAGATGTTCTTCTGTTGAAGCTGAAAATGTTCTTTGAATCATCTCAAATCATGCTGGAGAGCATCATTTTTGAGGAGTTCATACAGCTCAAGTGCTGCTGTCAGTAAAGAAAAAAAAAAAAAAAAGTTCTAAAATGATTCTAATTTTTTCGAATCAACTTTTTACTCAAACTGTTAAGCTGAGAATATCAACTGNCCAGTGCTGCTGTCAGTAAAGAAAAAAAAAAAAAATTCTCAACTTTTTACTCAAACTGTTAAGCTGAGAATATCAACTGTGTTAAAACATATATATTGTAAAATAAGATTATAAAATACAAGCATTTTCAGAAGACTTTTAGACCCCACTGTACAACATGGTATTGCATGATTACCATATTCATGTACTAGGATATTGACATTTCAGATAATACTATGGTATTATCATGGTGTATTTCAAAGAAACCATGATATTACCAAGACGCTAATTGATATTGTCCAGAAAGTCATGCTTTGTTTGGTGCATTCTTTGAAATTTAGTTGGCTGCTTTTCACGCAGGGTCTGGGGTGCATGTGTGGGAAGCTTTTGAAACTTCCCTCTTTTACGTCTCGTACTTGTGGCCTTTTGTCTGTGCCCTCCGTTTGCTTTTAATTGCCATGTGGAAATGACTCTGTCTGTTGTGCTACGGATTTGCACCCACTCAGATCAATCCCAGCAGCCTCGTGTCAAAGCCAAAGTACGACAGCAGAACAATCGGGCCGCTCTCGTACACAAATGGAGGCCATGTAATAATCTGGAAACTCTCTCATCCTCCAGTTATTCTAAATAGTGTAATTTGTGATTAGCTTGATGTAGTCTTACGCGTAGGCACTTAAGTGTGCCTTTTTTCGTCATTAAACCTTCCTACGTATGATAATTGTGTTTCATTTCAGCAGTAGAGGCAGGAAAATCTTATTAAAGCGAGAGCGTGAGAGGATGAGAGAGGAAAAAAATGTGAAGAAACCAGAAGGGCCTTGTTCCAAAGGGGCCGTCTGCAGCGAAACCCCAAGAGAAATACTCTCATAGTGCCTCGATGGCCTCAGCCGTTCCGCTGAACAGACTCTAACTGCATTGCCGTATCACAAAGCAAATATAAATAATGCGGGTGCAGTAGTGTAAAACATAGCGCAACTTTAATGCCATTTCTGATTTACTTTGAACATTTGTTTCCGAGGCACTGTACACACACATATATATTTATTTACTTGCGACCTGCATGCTAAGTGTCTTGCTTGAGCTACGCGTGTGAATATTTTATTCCTCAGGCTTACAGTTTACTGCATGCAGTTCTGTGTGTACTGACATCTTCTGTGTTTTCTACACTGGTAACATTTTTTTTCTTCCTTCCCCTGTGCTCTTTTTGTGTGCTGTCTGGATATAAGAAATCACGCAAGGTAATGACTGAAGTCTGAAATCGCTTTCTCGAATCAACATCCTCATTCCCACCAAAAGCAACTGTCCATTTCAGCTTCATTGTCCATTAGTCAAGATCTGCTAGAGGATCAAACGAAACGAAGGGGAGGGGTTTTTTTCCCTCCTCTTCAAACCATTCCATATGCTGAAAGGAACGAGGCAGAGAGAGATTTGGCTTTCACCTCAGACCAGCTGGTATGGGGGCGACGAGGGAGAGAGTTATCATTTGACCACCATTGTTTCATCACCCTTCCAACAACAATGAAATGTCTTCATTAGTCTCGCGTGGGAGGGCCATTAAACCGCCTCACTGTGGATGTAGACTGCGAAAGAAATGCTGCTGGCGTGGGAGAGAAAGGGAGTGTTATCAAGAGAAGAAAGAGATGTGAGAGGAAGAGCGCGTGGTACAGAGCTAGGAGTTGTTCTTTTGGCACATTTGTTTTTGGACCCTTCAGGGGTGTCTTACATTTTTTTTGTTTGTTTGAGGTGGTACCAATGACAGTCCTGGCTCACTCGCCGCCCTAGGCAACACAAGATATGACCAAAGAGAAAGACATTCTATAAATAAGTGCGAGACATGATAGTCTAGTGAGAGAGTTTCTTTTTAGAATCCAAAGCGACTTAGATGTTCATACGTGCAACTTTTGAACCCAAAACTTTTTGAACTTTCAGGTAAGGGTTAGAAGTCTAGAACTCAGAGTTAAACTGTGTCAGAACAAATTCATCTTGATAATATCAGATTATCAGTTTTACAGGTAGTTCACTGTATAAAGAATTTTAGGGTATAATTATGTCACAGTTTACTTTATTTTGCTATCCTCACTTACATAAATAAACTACAGTGTCCTGCACCCACTAGTTAAAAAATATTTAAAATTATCTCTGGTTGTAACATTATAAATGACTTTACTGTCACTTTTGATCAATTGAATTCATTCTTGCTTAATAAAAATTATTACGGTACTTTTCTTCCGACCCTAAACTTTAGAATGCTAGTATATCATTAATAAAGATGCATTTCATTAATTTTTATTAATGTATAATTCATATTATTTGTGATTATATGACAGCTAGTGATGATTTTCATTAACTTTGACATTTAAAAAAAAAATGCAATTTTCAGTTTAAAGCAAATTATTTGTGCAAGGTGCAGCTGTCCGCATTTCTTTTCTTTTCTTTCTTTTTTTTGTTTTACCTACAACAATCGTGCAACTTAATTATCGAAGATACTCATTTTTCTGGGAAATTGCATTCAAATTCTTGGCTCAGAAATCAGAGGGGGCACGTGCCAGTTTGAGTGGGCATGATGCTTCGAGGGCCCTTGGGGAAACTTCCTAAATAACACTGGCAGTTAGCTATTCACTTCACCTGCTCGGTCTCAGTCTCAGCTCGTGTTGGCAGGGAACGGGAGAGTGAAAATGTCTCTCACAGCCTGTGGCTGTCGGTGCATTGCAGCTTTGTGTCAAGACTTCTCATTGCACACGTCTCTGACCACATGAAACAGCAGCTGGGTGAAAACATTCCTGGCTATGCTGTCTTGGCCCAACCGCATGCTTGGACTGGCCTCCGGGTCCGTAGCCAGAGCTTTTCAAGCCTTCGCCTGTATCCGTACTTAGCTATTCTTCTTTTTATATCGCTGGAATGAGAGCTGGACCACACGTCAGAAATTGGCATTGCTGTTGATGTCCCATCTTTTTTTTTTTCCCCGGCAATTAACTTGCCTTTCCCCCAAGGCAATTATTGGCCTACATAAAATAAAGATTTTTAATTCTTTTTAAGTAGAGCCTCATGCAGAAAAATCCCACTGTAACTAAAGCGATTTTCACACAGGTTGGAGAAACGCTCATTTCATGGTCATCTGCGTTGTGAGCGATACACCAATTAGAGTTTACAGCTCAAGATTTTAAAGGTCCGAGGAACAATCAGGCATCCATTACATTCTTTCATTAAAAAACCATCCATATCAATCGTCCTCATTTCAATCGCTGCAATTTTCTCTCTCACTTTTTTCCTACCTCTTTTCCTCCTGTCCTGTTCCTCCTACGTTAGAGTCATTTACCATTCAGGGAACTGAGTTTAAATCAATTATGGTTTTGTAATACAACACTCACATTGATGTGGATAAGGATTAGGTGTAAAAGTTGAATCAATAAGCCTGCTGATGTACAGTAAACATCCACTCTTATTCTGATTGCTTTTACTGCAGTTGCTCTACTAGATGACCCATGAAAATTCATAGCCATTAAAGGATGAGAGACCTTTATTAAGTTTGAAGAGCGAATAGAGTACAAGGAACAGTTCGTGTGGTTTCTCATGCTCATTTTTGTTCTCTCCAGAATCAACACACAGATCTTAATCTGAAGGAGTCGCTCTTTGTGGGCGGAGCCCCTGATTTTCGCAAAGTAGCCAGAGCTGCTGCGATCAAAGATGGCTTCAAAGGGGCCATTCAGAAGGTGAGAGCTATTACAGATGCATTAAAGTCATGAATTCTCATTAACATCCCATTTTACTTTCATCGACTGATGTATTTTTAGAGATAAACAGAATATTCAGTGAGAACAAACCAGAATTCACCCAGTGGGAATTAAATAGATAGTAAAAAATGGATGTTGCCTACCAGAATAAAGCCAGAGCTAAATGTGATTTGCTAAAACACCCCCTGAAGAGCTGTTTGGTTATTGGTTAACATTGTCCAATAACCTCTAAGGCCTTAACAACATCATCGGAAAAGCAAAGTTGTTTGAGAATTTTAGGAATACATTAAAAACATGAATTAAATATGAAACAGTTTTGACTTAAGAAAATAATTTTGAACATCTGTCTCCGTAGATTACTCTGATGGGAATTCCAATCCTGAAATCTGATAACGCCCTTCACTCCAGTGATGTGTCCATGTACCCCTACCACCCCTGCTCCAAAGATGTTTGTGGAAACGGAGGCCGCTGCAACCCTCTGTTGGACAGCTACGAGTGCGTCTGCCGCCACGGATTCACTGGACAGCACTGCCAGGAAGGTTAGTGCCTTATTTCATCACTTTTTTTTAATGCGGAATCGTATTACTCAGTACAGCCTCTCCTCCCAACTCCCTCACACTCCTTTAAGGCAAGATTTGAATACGTCTTTTGCATACATCAACATATGACTTAAAAGGAAACGCTCATGGCAGCTTTAGCCAATCATATGCTCCATATGTAGATTGAGCTAAATCCACACCTCCAAACTTTCACAAATAATATCAGCCATCGTCCTTCGTTCCATTTGTATGCTTATCACAAACGCACATTGGCACAGTTGCAAGAAACCCAAGAACTTTTGCTCACCTCATTAACCTTGCTGGGTCCTACTGTTGTATCTTTAACCTTAATTAAGCCACACAAGCATGAAGCCTGCGATATATCGCGCTTTCCCTCTTTGTTTTAATTAAACAGTGCTGTGTCTCACATCGATTGGTGTAATTTCACTCCGTCTTCTCTCCTCCCTTCCAGCAATAATGGAGAAATCCGCTGGGGACACCGAGGCCATTGCATTCGATGGTCATACATTCATTGAATATCACAACGGAGTCACCAAGAGGTAATGTCAGTGGCCTCCCAAATGATCACAATCTGCCCTGAGCATCCCATCTCTATATTAACAGTCAATGAGGGGTGATGACAAGCTAGATTACTCCGGCCCCATTTAAGGTCCAATGTGCTTCCTCGTTTTAGCTAATGCTTTGATCTCATCAATTACCACTTCCACTGGCCTGTCTCTTTGGTTTTCTGTGAACCCTGCCTGGTTCTAATTAGTGTAGCACCCGAAGGAGTCTCATGACTCCACTACGACGTACCACACTTATGCGCTGTAATGAACCTTCCTCCACCATCACAGGGATCTCAAAACCACACGTCTCCACTACCACACATATCCTAAAGCAACATGGATGGTCATGTCTTGATAATTGCTTCCTTCTTCACTTATCAAATGGTTTCTCTTCCTTTGGTTGGTTTGATGTGTCAGCGGTCCAGCAAGCACCAATTACGTCAACATTTTCTCGGTTTCGAGGAGAAAGAATGAATTTTTAAGCCCATCACAAGTGTTATATATTCTATTGGAATGTCTCGACCAGTGTTGGGGATGCTAATTTAAAAATGTAGCTTTCAAAGCTACTCAAATTTTAAATGAGTTAAAACTACAGTGAAAATACCCTATTGAAGGTGCAGATATCTACACTAAAGATTACTAAAAGTAGTTAACTACAGCAAAGCTAAAATATAATACATATAGAAATCAAGTGATATCATTTATTTTAATCAGGACAATGCTTTCTGGCACAAAGGATCTCAATTAGGCTGACCATATTTAAATTTTATTTAAAAACATAAATGTTTGACTACATTAACTCTAAATCGTTTTCATGAACAGATTCATTTACATGAGCCATCCATTTAAAACGAATTGGTCCTTCCAGTGCTACGGGGAATCTTTTTTTAACTAGATGAACTGATTCACATGAGAGTTCGCATTATAAAAATGCTAGTACAACTGAGAAATGCACCTCGTACCACTTATTTCACAAACTAGCATTCTGAAACGGGGTGAATCTCAATAGGACATACAGCAGCACTCATCTCTGTTATGTGTTGTGTGTGTGTGTTAGTGTCAACCTGTCTGTCTCTGTACACAGCTTTTGTTGTCTTTGCTCTTGTCTGTCTGTCTCATGTAAGTGTACTTTGTTGTATTCTTTCTTCTCTCAAGCCAACTGACCAATGAGATCCCAGAGTAAGTAACCCGGAGCCATTCTGGGATGGATTTGATTAAGCGAAACTAACATTTATTTTTAAGAAAACCATCGACATAACCCAACATAAGACATTCGTTTTTCCTTGTATTCCCATTTACATCACATTCAGGAAAACATTTTTGAAAAATACAGGGCTCATCTATTATAGATAAATATATATTTTTCCAGGAAAGGTTGCATTTTCATCAGCTGCATCAGAGACCAGTTTCAGGAACGCATGCTTGGCATGAATGATAATGAGCATTGTGATACTCTGATAGATTCCCACAGGAATCATGCATGGAAATACCTAAACTGACTTTGGAAATATGTCTGTATGTATTCTTGTTAGAAAAAGAATGAAGCCCCTTTTAACTGCAAGTATTATTTGACTTTTTAAAGCACGATATACATCAATATTTAGTTGATATTTACAGCTGGGTTTAAATGGCATTTTGCCGCCCCATTAGGGAAATGTTCAATCTGTTATAGTGTTCCTTTTAGTGATTCTTATTTTAAATTATTTGTTTCCTTCTGAATGTAATTAAGTGTCTAAGTGGCTGCACTGAGCCCTTAAAAAGCTGGCAGCTTGATTAAATGGAATTATGTTATGTATTATGCTCATGAAAAGTTCCTGCCCGGCTTTTAAGCCACATCACTTTGTTTGTCAAATCGCTCCCAGTGATTTCTAATAATTGTGCCCAAGGATGAAAGCGAAAGTGGCACATTAATCAAGGATTTGTCTCTCAGAAAACTGGACGCAATTAAAGAGGCTCCGTCCAGTAGAGAGAGCGAGCCACCGCTGACATCAATAACGGTTAGGGACAAGGCCCTCTTCATTGACTTTCACTCTTCTTGGGGTTTAATGCGTGTCACTTCCTGTACAAATGAAGTGGCAGATTAAAATTAATCTTAACCAAGAAAGCTGACCGGCCCTTCAAAATGAGTGTCATCAATTTAGCTTGATCTGGTTTTGAACAGAGCCCTTAAAGTTAATGAATTCCTCAGAGGACGCTGGCATAGTGGCGCCGTATCTGTGGGAGTAGAGTAATATTTCTGTTAGTGTTTACTGTGCTCTTCATCTGTCTTTATTCTCTCTCTTTAGCTCAGCAGCCTTGGATCAATTTACCCATTTTTAACATTTAAGTGTCCTGTTACTTAATGCCCTTTTTTATATAATTGGCCTTTTGACAAAAAGTATCTTGTATTTAGCTTATTCAAAACCTAGTGAGCTATCTTGCTGCCTTTTTAGAAAGCATAATAACTCTCAATGAACCCTTTAAATGACCAGTTTGTAATGGTTTACATAAGCAGAAAATCAGACAATATAAATCTTGACTTGCAGTTGATTTTAGTAGAGTTTGATGTTAGCATGTTGCTAAGCTAACAACACACTACTAGCGTAACAACAACATAAAACACAGCACACTCAAATATTAAACTAATGGTTAAACTAGTGTAACAAAACCATGGTTAATAGTTTAACAATAGTAACCATGTTTTTTTGTTTTTTTTTTGTAGTAAAACCATGATTAATTTTCATAAGTGTAGCAAACTGAGTAATTAAGTTTAAGGGATAGTTCACCCAAAAATAAAAATTCTGTCATCATTTACTTACCCTCAAGTAGTTCCAAACCTGTATGAATTTCTTTGTTCTGCCGAATACAAATGAAGATATTTTGAAGAGAAGTTTGTAACCAGGCTGTTTTGGGCCCCCATTGACTTCCATAGTAGGAAAACAAATACTATGAAAGTCAATGGTGGCCCAACCCTGCTGAAAAAACCAGCGTATGCTGGTGAGCTATGT
>SCHK01072302.1:0-10459 GCA_004124795.1 Poropuntius huangchuchieni
ATTTCAAATACATTTAATTAAAATACTGCCCATCTCTGGCCATAACACACTTAGTCTATATTTGTTGCTTTCTGTCAGATTTTTTTTTTTTTTACTAATTATGTTTATGCATCTAAAATATATGCAACGCAAGCATCATGATGTTCCCAAAGGTTTTATTCGCCTCGTTTTATCACATGATTCCTGTTCACAGTCAGATTGTGTTTGTTTGTGGAGGCGGGATGGGTTTTTGATGGTTTCATTGAGATGATCTGTATAAATAATCTCATGTATGTCCATGTAGCGGTCAGATGGATGAGCAGCTGTGTTTTTCTCAGCGTAACCTCGTCCACCTTCGTGTCTTCTCTCATGGCTGAAGGAGAATGAAGAGTTCAGAAAACACCTACACCATAGACCCCCGGTGTGCCACTATTTTGGGCTATTTTGCAAGCAATATGTGTACACAGGTGCTGCTCAGAAAATATCAAAGAGCTGTTTTCTGGACTGCTAATCAAAGTAGTGTACAGTAAAGGCTGTTTCAACTTTCAACAGTTGTTGAGTGGTGAGATGACCAAAATGTTATATGACAGATTCTCACATTCACTCTTTCCTATACTCATAAGATTCAAAACCATCACTGTTAGAACTTTGTTACAAACCTTATAAAAGACGAGAGCAAGTGTACGCTAATTACAGTTGAGATGAACAGGAAAAATTACTCTATACTGCCACCTAGTAGAGATTTTAGGATCAAAATTAATTTTAAATACCCTAGGGCTGTTCTTTATTGGCACAAACAGCGGATCCAAAAAGCATGTTTCACCTCGTTCACACTTGAACATATGTCATTCATTTGTTAAAGTGTAGGCTACATAGGCTACTCATTTTAACATAATCAGTAAAACGTACTTAGTCAACCAGCTCTACCAAGGTTTTGCTGGAGACCAGCGTCAACCACAAAAATCTGTTCTAAGAACGTTTTGCTACGTTCCCATTAAGTTACGAAAATAACATTTCTAAATGTTCTCTGAATCTTTTTTTTATTTTGTTCTTGGTTGTATATAGGCCTATATGAATGTTTGTTAATGGAACATTGAATTTTATAATTTTTTAATTGTTTTCTGAACGTTCTGAAACAAGTAGCCTAGTAACTAGGCTAAATTAAAAAACAAAAACGTTTCGGGGAAAATGTTCCATGATAAATCACGTTTTTGTACTACCATTTTGAGAACATTGTTAAAAACCAGATAGCTTTGAACGAATTTTCTATTAACGCTACTGGAAGACCTTATTTCTCAGTTGAGAACGCTTGCTAAAGTTCTGAGTTAGCTGGGAGACCAGTGACAAGCTAAAGCAGTTGTATTTAAAGCAAGTCACCAGAAGAGGGCGTATACCTCCCACAATAATTGAGGAACAGGCCAAATTTTATTTTATATTTTTCATTGAAGGTATGTGTGACATCTGTCATATCTAGTATGTCGGGAGTGGGTGGGGGCAAAATCGGGGATTTTATTTGAATTGGCAACATTTGACCAATCATACAATGGCAGCACCGTAAGTTGAAAAGAAAATTAAGTTTAATTATCATAAAATGGGTATGAAAACAATTCTCCCACTTCAACGAGTCATTTTATATCTTCAGTGGATTTTTAGATATTGTTAGTGTCATTCATTACTCTGGTGTAATATTGTTCAGAGAGAATAAGCGGCGCTGTCACGTGATATAAGTTACTTTTCACAGCGCATTTCAAAGATGGACCAATCACAGTCGTTTATTTTATTTTTTTTTAGATTATTTTATAGAGAGGGGATTTCCATTTGTATGAAATGAAATACCAATCGATTTTAAATACAGATTGGAAGTATATAATTTTGTATCTTACGTGGAGGAATGGATTTTCTGAGCCACCACGCGCCCCCTTGAGGAAGGCTCGTCATTTGACGCGTAACCGTGTGCGCATGCGCCTGCGGCCGCTGCGGGTTTTGCGCACGGGGACGCACGCGACGCGGCAGCAGCGGAGGAATCCATAGCAACGGCGGATAAACATGAGTTACTACAGCAGGTAAGACACCGATGGAAACACAATTCTTAGAAATGATCCAAAAGTGACGTCCGTTTGGGGAGCACTGTGTGCTCGTGCGTGCGTGCTTACATTCGTGTCTTTCGTAACTTTGCAGTGCTTTTTCGGTGGGTCCTGTTGCGTTCCGCGCGTGCTGTAACATCAGCCCAAGCTAAAAACACAAAACAACACACGCAGACTCTGAACAAACACACAGATCCCAATCAAACAGCTGAATTCTAAACAAAAATGAGGTGAAAATGAAGCAGGAGAGTGTGAGTGAACGCAGTCAGCTGGATTTGATGCGTGTAACGGTGGAGCAGCGGTTAGCTGGAGGATGATAGCAGGCAAAACAGATGAAAACATCGCTGTATGATCGACAATGCAGTGCTAAATGAATAAATAAGATGATCGGATACTCCTCTGTGGCTGAATTTATCTTTATGAATGGAAAAATCGTTGATCTATCAGTGCAACAGGCTGTAATTCATTAACAATCACTCAGATGAGAGTATGCGTAATTGTTACTAATACAAATACATATCAAATTGCCGTCACGCTTCTGACGTGGTAATGTGATGTAATTTGTACGTAATTACTATATGTACATGACGTCACAACGCAGCGCTTTTACACATATTTTCAGTTTACACAGAGCTTATAGTCACATCTTTAAGGTTTCTGGCATTGTTTTCATAACAATTAAGCCCTCTTTCTAATGGTTGCGATGCCAAAATAATTGATTATTATTTTAATTGTGAAGTATTTATGCACTAATCAGGTATTTGTTGCAATTCCGTTACATTTTCGCTGATTTAATAATAATTATATGCAGTGTGTCCAAATTTGACCTAAATGTTATACAAATAAGTTCACATCACAAAACTATCCCAGTGACAGAACAGTACTGCTTATCTATCAGTTTTATCCTCGCATGAATTTTTAGGATTAGGTTTGGACAACCATAAGTAAACAATGTGATATTGATGTTAGCAAAGTATTAATATAGTAAATTATTATTAGAGGTGTTTATTCAAATATTTTCAGGTATAACATAAATGCAAACTACTCACTTTATTTTCTTTTGATTATTTAGGTGACATGACCAATTCACATGTTTATGAATATTTCAGAAAAATATTTCTATAAATAGACAGTAGTATAAAAAATGACATATGTTAGCATTAACTGATAATCTAATAAACTCTATTTATTTTATTTGATAACTGTATAAGTTATGTTTAATTGCATTTTTAAAATGTGTTAAAATACTTTTCCTCTTAGATTTTCTAGCATTTTCTAGTTTGTGAAATTTACCTGCAATTTTTAAATGAAAGTTGTTTCAAAGTCAGTTGTACACCAGTGTGGTTCTTTACTGTTCTGCTGTTTATGCTGTGATTAATTAGACAGTTTCTCGTTATAGTTGTTTAGCAGAGTGCTGTTGATGAATCTGTTCTGACAGCTGTGAGGATGCGATGCAGCTGGAATCTCTGGCCGTCCTTGACTCTGTCCTGAGTGGAGTGTGTTGGCAGGACTAAGATCATTGTCGACATCTGCTCTCAGTTTCTTTGTGTAAGTTTTGTCCTCCAGACACGACCGGGCTTCTTGCTATCAGAAGCGCACTCCTTCCCCTCCCACGATGCCTGAGCTGGAATTCGGTGTGGTTTGGTCTGATTCACAAGGACAGGAAGTGGTTTGGATTTATCTGCAGCTTTTGTTTAACTCTCAGCCTTCTTCTGAGAAGAGTCGATGCAGTTTTCTTAAAGTCACATCTCTGATAATGATGAACCAGCTTCTATTTTGGCTTCTGCCTTGCGTTTGAATTAATGGGATTCTGGATTGTTTCTTGTGTTGTGATCTGATGAGGTTGTTTTATCTTGTTTGCAATTTTCTTGTGTCCTTTGAGTTTCTGAGCAATAGAGTGCAACAGTGGCTTTTTAAATGTTTACATTTTCTCAAACCAACCAGCTTTGAGATAAGCCACAAAATTGATTCAAAGCAAAAACTATTTCAAAGATAAAGGTAAAATATTTTTTTAGAGGTAATGAACTGCTCATCTGCATATTATGTAATCAGAAATGATAGTACAATACGTAACTATAACTTATAGATTGTTGCACAAAAATGAAAAGCATTCAAAGAAATAAGTTGTTTGAGAGAGTAGCGAGACTGAATCCATTACATCATTTGCATTGCTTCATTGGAGTGGGCGATCATTGCACAACGTTTCTGCTGTGATTCCTGTTTCTATGGTTACTATGACTTCTGTAATTGGTGGATTTGCTTCAAGATTAAAGGAATAGCTTATCCAAAAATGGAAATTTGCTAAAAATGTCTCGCCCTCAGTCCATCCAAGATGTAGATGAGTTTGTTTCTTCATCGGATTTGGAGAAATGTAGCTTACATCACTTTCTTAGTGATGGATGCTTTGCAGTGAATGGGTGCCGTCAGAATGAGAGCTGATAAAAACATCACAATAATCCACACCACTCCAGTCCATCAGTTAACATCTTGAGAAGACAAAAGCTGCGAGTTTGTAAGAAACAAATCTGTCATTAAATTTCAAACTGTTGTTTCTGGCTAAGTCCATAATCCATAATAATGCTTCTTCCAGTGAAAAAGTTGTTTGGTCTGAATCAGGAGTGAAATCTGCAGCGTTTACAAGCCAAAATAGCTCTGAACAAATATGTGGCTGGATTTTGATATGAGAGAACGACAGGAGATGGACTTTTTTACACTGGAGGAAGCGTTATTATGAATTATGGATTCATATACTGGCCAGTATAAAGGTTTAAAGTTAAAAAATGTCTTAATGATGGATGTGTTTCTTTTGGTTTTACAAGACATTAACTGATGGACTGGAGTGTTGTGGATTATTGTGATGTTTTTATCAGCTGTTTGGACTCTCATTCTGACGGCACCCATTCACTATAAATTGTCACATTTCTCAAAGCTCATGTCTCGAAAGGGGGAAATTGGTAAAATAAATGGTTTTTACTTCTGGACTGGTCTATTATAACCAATAGCACTGAGATGCAGAATACATTGGGCTTACTGTGTGTTTGCATGCATGTTGGCGTGTTTATTTGTCTATTTGCACATGTGTGTCTCCTAGACCTCTTTTGATGAGTGCAGCTGGCCTGGATTCACATATCGCAGCGTGCATTTTCAAGGAGTTCGTTCACAAAACCAGAAAATGGTCCATCCACTCGCAGATCTGATGAATAAGTCTGAGAGTGTCATTATGGCGCAATTACGGACTGTTCGGTAGCCATTACATGAACGTGGAAGTACAGCAAAGCCTGAGATTGGCATCATTATCAGAGCCGTGAGAGGAAATGACACGCTGCAGATGAGACGATTGCGGTTTGCGTTTACGTTCATAATAATTTACATAACAGACGTTCGCTTGCCACAGCAGTCTGGGTTTTAGAGCGTATTTTCACTACTTGTTCAGAGCATTAAAGTAACAAATTTTCTTCTTTTTTAAACTTTCTCCTCAGTCCAAAAAAAAAACATTGATTGAAATTAAACAGCAGATACATCTTGTTTACTCTGACATGGTGATATTTACATGTCAGTGACATAATAATCAGACACTTCCATCCAGACACAATGAGATTAAAAAGGAAGACGTAAAGGACCATTATTCCTATTTTTTCTGATAGTTTTCAGACAATTTATGACAATTATGTACAATTTGATGCATGAAGGTGGACATACAGATTTTTTTAAATCACTGCAAAACCTTTTAAAGTAATATTTCAGAGAGAGAGTGCAAAATAATTGTTTAATAGTTGCATAGTTTTTCTATTCACCTCAGTGTTTTTCTCAAAACAACTAGTTTCTTGTTCAAACCAGATTTTAATTTCTTATTAATTCAAGCAAATTTTGGCCCATATGTGCAAAAGAGCAAGTCCAACTTTTTACAATTTGCACACTTCAAGCAAGGATTTGTTTCATTTTTTCTCAAATGTATTGGCTCATTTTTGGCTCATTTTTGGCCGTATTTGTCTTTTTTTTTTCACCTCCAAAACGGTATTTCACCTTAAAATTGTCTGAAATGTCTATTACAGTTTTTCACTGTATTTATTAGGGGAACTTACGGTTAACCATTTAACAGGTTTTTACTGTAGCATTTTTACAGTTTTTTACCATTAAAATCACGGTAATTTTTTACAGTGTATATTGCAAATGTCAAACATGCATTTCTGCAGTTGTGTGTGTAGTTTTGGGCCGACGGGTTTCACGTGGAGAAGAGTTCACACTTCAGAGTGACACCAAACGCTCGGCAGCGTCACGCTTTTCAAAGGGCGTCTGTGGGATGTTGTTGCCATAGTAACAGCAGCAGCCCTGAGGGCTTACCTGCGGCTGTCATGTGTGTGTTCCCTCATGACCTGAACAGGTAGAGACGCCCCAAACCCAGACACACACACACACACACACACACACATTCGACATGGAGACAGTGAAGAGCTCTTCTCAGCCCGCTTACAGCCGCTGGTCATACAGGTACACACACACACACACACACGAGAGACAGAACATAGGTTTAGTGTTGAAAGTTTGTGTTTCGTATAAAGGTGTGTGTGCTTTGGATTCACATGAGGACAGTTGCTCTGTGTTGTTGTTTGCACTCATTAAGTTCACAGTGTTTTAGTTTTTGAATGACGCTGCTGTTGTTTCCAAATATGGATATTGATTCCTCTATAATGAAAGAGAGCATGCTAAATAAATGAGTATAAAGTAATGGATGGAGGGATGCAGGGTTAATTGACATTTATTGACATCATAAACATTGATGGGAAAACATGTTTTGCTGTGATTGATTCCTAAAAATATTACATTTGGTACAAATGGATGGATGGATAGACAGAAAGATAGATAGATAGATAGATAAAGCTTCATTTCATCCATTTGATCTTTCTTTCTTTCTTTCTAATTTGTTTGAATTGCTTGGTAAAAAATTTTCAGAGCAAACTTTTATTTTTGGTGTTAAATATTGGAGGAGACAAACGAGAGATTATCTGTTGTTAAATTTTGTTTTGGCTAAAAGAAAAATGGCAATATGCATGAGTAGGAGAGGAAAAATTGAACAGAATCAGGAATGTAATCTTATTAATCTTATTAATGTATTAATTTTTAATGCCATTATAAAGTCAAGACTGTTGATTGATTTTAGTTTTTATAAAGTTGCGTCCTGTACTGAAATGTTTGTGAATGTTTGGTGTTTTGGAGGGGTTTTTAACTTAATTTACTTACTTCATATAAAAAATAGGTGTGTTTTAAATGTTCTTTCTTTCTTTCTTTCTTTCTTACTGGAGAGAATCTGTTAGAGTGTGTGTGTGTGTGTGTGTGTGTGTGTGTGTTTGTGGGGTGTTACATCAGGTTGTCATGTTGGCGCTGGTAACCACGGCAACACAGGTGTCACATCAGACAGCTTGTGTGTCACCTTACCTCCGTGAGCATGAAACATTCATTCAGGTGTGTGTTCATTCGTCATCTTCATCACTGACTCTTCCTCTCTTGTGTTTCTCTCCTCTCTCTCGGTCTGTCATCGCCATGGAAACAAAGAGCCTCCAGTTCTTCCAGCTTCGCATCCGCCGCCATGACCAGGTACAATAAACTCCCTTCTGTATGCTGTGATGCTTTAAACAAAAAAAAAAAACAAGCTTTATACTTATTCTTTTAATGCAGGTCTGAAATGTTTCTCTGGTCTCTGCGGTGTGAGTGTTTATGTGGGTGTGTGTATTTTTAGACATACAGTCATGTGTAGATGTGTGTGCATGAGGATGTTTGCGAGAAATTGATTTTCTTTCGTTTGGGTGTCTATCGGTTGCCTAGCAACGCAACGACTGACAGATGACTGATGGTGGTTAAAACACACACTGCAGCGTTTAGTCTCTAGTCTCAACATGTGAGATTAGGCTGCTGGTGAATATAATAGACTTATATCTACTGAATGGGATGGTATAAGTGTGTGTTTGTGTGTGCTAATGGGTTTTAATGTTGTTTGTTGTGTTTCAGTACTCTGGAGGACGACAGTCTGAACCTCAGACAGCAGAAACTGGAGAAACAGGTGAGACACATTAACACAATCATCAAAACACAAAAAACACCAAAACAATAACATGCCAAAACACAATAATATGCGTCAAGTTACAGTAATACATAATAGCATGCATCAAAATACAATAAAACACACACACACACACAAAAATCACATTTCAGAACACAACAATAGACAAGAATATGCATTAAAACAATAAAACACAATACACAGTAACACGTCAAAACACAATAAATCACAATAACATGCTTCAAAAACACAATAATACACAAGAACACATGCCACAACACAATAATATACATCAAAATACAATAAAACACAAAAATACATGTTTCAGAACACAGCAATACACAATAACATGCATTAAAAGATGAAATAGAACACACTATAACACACGTTAAAAAACAGAATAATACACAAGAACATGTATCATACAATGATACAATAAAACACTAATGAAACACTAATAAAAACAGTAATGCACAATATTGTGTCAAACCACAAAAAAATACAGTGCCCAATAACACAATAATTTCAAAACACAAAAATACACAGTAATATGCATGAAAACACCATAAAACATAACGTGTCAAAACACAATAAAGCACAAAACCCACATTAAACCACAATAATACACAATAACATTTATCAAAACAAAAAAAACACGGTAACACATCAAAGCATTATAAAAAACACAATAAAACTCAATAGTGCACAATAGCACACAATAATACACAGTATGGATGTTACTTTTTATTGTGAAGCGATTGATTGTTTTCTGTGTTTCCGTCTGACTTTAAGTGAAACTCTCATTGTGTCAGCAGCCCTCATTTCTCTTCCTGTTTGCCATCCTCACACACACGCACACACACACACACACACACACACACACACACTGTTCGGTTCTGCTGTTGAAAGGATGATTCTAGCGAGTATGCGGCAGCTTCTTCGTCTATCTGTGAGTGTTTTGTTTCTGGGAAGGATTGTGTGTGTTTTCTGCTCATCCTCCTGATCCTTGACTGTTATCGTTCGCTTCCTGTGCCTACAGAGCTCTCGCTGTTTTATCTCAGCTCTAGTAGATTATCTTTGTATCACAATAGCTGTCACATGTTTGGATACTCCTACTTACTCTTTCGTATGACTGTTTTTTCACTTTTTATAATCATCAAAACTATAAATACTCTTAAATTTTGCTTTCAGTTTGAGTAATTTTAGTACTTTAACTTGAACTTTATAGGATGGTTTCCTGGATAGGGATTAGATTAAGCCAGGACTAGACTTTTGTTAAATTAGGACATTTAAGTAGTTTTTACAAACATGCCTTACAAAAAAGCATTGCTTGTGTGCTTGTTTGCATTTTAAGACCAAACAATGGCACTGATGTATTTTAAGATATGTCAGTGCAAACTTTTTTCAGTTTAGACAGCTCTAACATTTATTTTAGTCTAGAACTAGTCTTAAGACCTGTTTGAGAAACCGCCCCTATATCAGTTAGTTGCCAGAACATTATTTCTAGTTTTCATTCAAGTTTAAGTTTTCTATGTAATATTTTATTTTATTTTATTTTAGCTTCATTTCAACTACTAAATTTTTTTTTTAGTTTCAGCTACCAATAACAATACTGGAATAGAAACAACATTTTAAGTTTTACAGGTTTATTTTATTTGATATTTTATGTTATTTTCTAGAAACAATATTTAATAGTTTTAGTTGACAACAAAAACACTTAATAGAAGCAACATTTTAAGTTTATGTTTATGTTAAGTTTATGTTTTTATAGGTTTAAGTTTTTATGTAACGCCACTGTGTATATGTATAGACGCTTTTATCCAAAGCCACTTACAAATAAGGACAATAGAAGCAATCAAAATCAACAAAATAGCATTGATATGCAAGTGCTACTGGTATAACAAGTCTCAGATAGCTTAAAACAGCACACGTAGCAAGGTTTTTTTAAATTATATAATAAATAAAAAGGAAACAGATAGAAAAGAGTAAGCTAATGTTAGAGTGTTATTGTTTATATTTACATTTTTTTCAGCTTTTAGCTTGATCATTTTTAAGTTAAATTTTAGAACAGCAGTACTGCAATAGAAAAAAACATTTCAAGTTTTTGTTCAAGTTTCACAAGTTTTCATATTTAATATTTATATTTTATATATTTAAATAATATTTATATTATTTTATTTCAATTACCAAAAAAATAGTTAACAATAATAAAAAGTTTCCATTCATTTTTTTTAAGTTGAAGTTTTTCTTGTAACATTTGTACTTATTTTAATTTTATATTTATTTAAATTACAGAAAACTATTTATTAGTAGTTTTAGTTAACAATATCAACACTGGAAA